>JARDVA010006468.1:0-13344 GCA_030265315.1 Mopalia swanii
TTTGCAACGATTTGCGGTTCTTTGTTTGGAACGATTTGTGGTTCTTTGTTTGTAACGATTTGTGGTTCGTTGTTTGTAACGATTTGTGGTTCTTTGATTGCCAACAATTTATGGTTCTTTTTTCGTAACGATTTGTGATTCTTTGTTTGCCAACAATTGTGGGTTTTTTTTGTTCGTAACGATTCGTAGTTCTTTCTTTTCTTTTTGTAACATTTGTGATTATTTGTTTTCCAACTATATGTAACGATGTCTAGTTATTTTTTGCAACGATTTGTGGTTCTTTTTTTGTGACGATATGTGGATCTTTGTTTGTTACGATGTGTAGTTGTTTGTTTGTAGCGATTTCTGGTTCTTTGTTTGTAGCGATTTGTAGTTCCTTGTTTGTTACGATTTGTGGTTCATGTTATGATTTGCGGTTCTTTGTTTGGAACGATTTGTGGTTCTTTGTTAGTAACTATTTGTGTTTCATTGTTTGTAACAATTTGTGGTTCTTCGTTTGTAACGATTTGTGGTTCTTTGTTACGATTTGTGGTTCTTTGTTTGTTACGATTTGTGGTTCGTTGTTACGATTTTTGGTTCTGTTTGTAGCAATTTGTGGTTCCTTGTTTATAACGATTAGCGAATCTTTGTTTGTAATAATTTGTGGTTATTTCTTTGCCAACCATGTCTGGTTCTTTGCTCCTAGAAATTTGTGGTTCTTTCTTGTAACGATCTTTTGTTCTCTGTTTGCCAACGAATTGTGGTACTTTTTGTAACATTTGTGATTATTTGTTCGCCAACTATATGTAACGATGTCTCTTTATTTTTTGTGGTTCTTTGTTGTGACGATATGTGGATCTTTGTTTGTTACGATATGTGGTTCTTTGTTTGTAGAGATTTGTGGTTCTTTGTTTGTAGCGATTTGTGGTTTTTTGTTGTTACGATATGTGGTTCTTTGTTTGGAACGATTTGTGGTTCTTTGTTTGTAACGATTTGTGGTTCATTGTTTGTAACGATTTGTGGTTGTTTGTTTGTAACGATTTGTGGTTCATTGTTTGTAACGATTTGTGGTTCATTGTTTGTAACGATTTGTGGTTGTTTGTTTGCCAACAATTTATGGTTCTTTGTTCGTAGCGATTTGTGATTCTTTGTTTGCCAACAATTGTGGTTTTTTTGTTCGTAACGATTAGTGGTTCTTTCTTTGCCAACAATTTGTAACGATGTGTAGTTCTTTTTGTAACTATTTGTGGATCTTTGTTTGCAACGATATGTGAATCTTTGTTTGTAACGATATGTGATTCTTTGTTTGTGACGATATGTGGTTCATTGTTTGTAACGATTTGTGGTTGTTTGTTTGCCAACAATTTATGGTTCTTTGTTCGTAGCGATTTGTGATTCTTTGTTTGCCAACAATTGTGGTTTTTTTGTTCGTAACGATTAGTGGTTCTTTCTTTGCCAACAATTTGTAACGATGTGTAGTTCTTTTTGTAACTATTTGTGGATCTTTGTTTGCAACGATATGTGAATCTTTGTTTGTGACGATATGTGGTTCTTTGTTTGTAACGATATGTGAATCTTTGTTTGTGACGATATGTGGTTCTTTGTTTGTAACGATATGTGAATCTTTGTTTGTGACGATATGTGGTTCATTGTTTGTAACGATATGTGGTTCTTTGTTTGTAACGATTTGTGGTTCTTTGTTTGTAGTGATTTGTAGTTCTTTTTTTGCCAACAATTTATGGTTCTTTGTTCGTAACGATTCGTGGTTCTTTGTTTGCCAACAATTTGTAACGATGTGTAGTTCTTTTTGTAACTATTTGTGGATCTTTGTTTGCAAGGATTTGTGGTTCTTTGTTTGTAACGATATGTGAATTTTTTTTTGGTTTGTTATGATTTGTGGTTCTTTTGTTTGTTACGATTTTTGGTTCTTTCTCCGTAGCAATTTGTGGTCTTTTTTTGTAACAATTTGTAGTTCTTTGTTTGTAACGATTTGTGGTTCTTCCTTTGTAGCGATTAGTGAATCTTTGGTTGTTACAATTTGTGGTTCTTTACTACGATTCGTGATTCTTTGATCATAGCATTTTGTGGTTCTTTTTTGTACCAATTTGTAGTTCTTTGTTTGCCAACAATTTCTTGTTCTTTGTTTGTAACGATTTATTATTCAGTGTTTTTAACCACTTGTGGTTCTTTGTTTGTGATGATGTGTAATTATTTTTTTGTAACGATTTGTTGTTCTTTGTTACGTTTTGTAGTTCTCTGTTTGCCAACAATTTATGGTTCTTTGTTTGTAACGATTTGCGAATCTTTGTTTGTAGCTATTTGTGGGTCTTTGTTTGACAATAATTTGTGGTCCTTTGTTTGTAACGATTTATTATTCAGTGTTTGTAACCACTTGTGGTTCTTTGTTTGTGATGATGTGTAATTATTTTTTTGTAACGATTTGTTGTTCTTTGTTACGTTTTGTAGTTCTCTGTTTGCCAACAATTTATGGTTCTTTGTTTGTAACGATTTGCGAATCTTTGTTTGTAGCTATTTGTGGGTCTTTGTTTGACAATAATTTGTGGTTCTTTGTTTGACAATAATTTGTGGTTCTTTGTTTGTGACGATTTGGGTTCTTTGTTTGTAAGGATTTGTGGCCCTTTGCTTTTTTGCGATTTGTGGTTCTCTGTTTGCTAACAATTTGTGGTTCTTTGATTGTAACGATTTGCGAATCTTTGTTTGTAGCAATTTATGGTTCTTTGTTTGCTTACAATTTGTGGTTCTTTGTTCGTAGCAATTTGTGGTTCTTTCTTGTAACGATGTGTTGTTCTTTGTTTGCCAACACATTGTGGTTCTTTGTTCGTTACGAAGTAGAGCAAACTTACAACTCCAATAAAAGATACACATGGATACATGGTGATTAAATTTCCGGTTTTAAAAGCATTGTCATTCTTGACAATGGTTTTAAAATAAACCGAAATATTGAATCACCATGTATTCAATCAGTGGGAATAATGCTATTTGTTCGTTACGATTTGTGGATCTTTCCTTGTCAATAATTTGTAACGATGTGTACTTCTTTTTTGTAACTAGTTGTGGTTCTTTGTTTGCAACGATTTGTGGTTCTTTGTTTGTAACTATTTGTGGATCTTTGTAGCGATTTGTGGTTCTTTGTTACGATTTGTGGTTCTTCGTTTGTAGCAATTTGTGGTTCCTTGGTTGTTGCGATTTGTGGTTCCTTGGTTGTTGCGATTTGTGGTTCCTTGGTTGTTGCGATTTGTGGTTCCTTGTTATGATTTGTGGTCCTTTGTTTGTAACGATTTGTGGTTCGTTGTTCGTGACGATTTGTGGTTCTTTGTTTGTAACGATTTGTGGTTCGTTGTTTGTAACGATTTGTGGTTCGTTGTTCGTGACGATTTGTGATTCTTTGTTTGCCGACAATTTGTGGTTCTTTGTTTGTAACGATTTGTGATTCTTTGTTTATCAACAATTTGTGGTTAATTGTTTGTAACGATTTGTGAATCGTGGTTTGTAACGATTCGTGGTTCTTTGTAAACTCCTTGATTGCTCCAGATTTATTCCACATACACCCATTTACAAAATCCCATAATCCTTTGCGCCCTTCCGATGATTGCCGTCAAATGGGGGCTCTGTCGCCATTGTTATATATATTTTACGTGACGAGTAAGATAGGTGATCACAGTTTGATACACTTGAGTATTAATTGAAGAAATCTTTCTTGCCTGTCTAAAACAGCTCATAAACAAAGATAACATCTTCATTTTAATATTTCCATGAAGTTAGTATAGGCCTACAGTGATTTGGCTAAATGATATATAAGTCTTCTTACAGCAAAATATAGGAAGATAACGCCACTGATTCCTGTTAAGCACAGCTCTATCGCGGCACAATATTACCCATTATTTCCAACACATTAAGACTCCGTTTATATCAGTGCATAGTCGTCCGATTTAAACTATTTCGAGAACGAGAAAATGTGGACAGCTAATAAAGGAAGATTGTTTAAGCTGTATAACAACTCAAGTCGGATAATTAGCTCGGTAATATACATTGATAAATAAACACTTCAAACTATTGACTGTACAAGATTCATTTTCAAATATTCGCGCATTTTTAAACATTTCATTGGCACGTATTTCTAAATGACAACAATACCCATCGCCATACTGAAGCGTACATAAATGTGTATGAATGTCTCCATCGTGTTTACATCCGAGTACTTACCATTATTAGCGCAATTCGCATCAAATTGTTCACGAACTCTTTATTATCTTATTAAATAGCTAGAAACAATGGCAGCCGAGCCTATACATATGAAGTCATTGGGAAAGGATCATGGGATTTTCGAAAAGAGTCTATAGGGCAAAGTGCTGTTTTATGTTTACTACCTTTATTTACTTAAACCCTTCTCAAAACACTGTAAAGTGATAAATAGGGTTTTAATGTAGGGTAAATTGTACTTTTGCAGAAACTAATCCTCCACAACTAAACCAGTTAGAATCTTAAAGTAGTGTAAATTGTAAAGCTTTTTTCTGTTTTGCTTGGTGTTTCTAATTGACCGGGTGGGTAGTAAGTGGGAGAGTTTTGGCTGCTGCAACTGCTGATGATTATGTACAAACTTTTTGACAATACTTTCGGACTCTTGGTGATACAAAGAGGATTAAATGTTGCAGTATTTTATTTTCTCTGGTTTGCTGCTGTTTTTGTTGTTTTTCTCTAATTAATTTAAAGTATTACTTTGGGTTTTCAGCAATCGTCAACAACATAATATGGGCGGTGGAGAACAGTCGCCGGACGATATTGGTGCTCAGCCCTCTTTATGTGGAGAGCGGCTGGACCAGGCTGGAGTATCAAAAAGCACTGGAAGAAATGTCAAAACTTCGTCACAAAATAATACCGATCATCTTCGAAGATATATCCAACGTGACAATAGAAGACCCCACCTTGAAGCAGATTTTGTCGTCGGTAACTTACATTAAACACCCAAAGAAGGTCAATGTTAAAGATGATAACAACTTCTGGTCGATGATTCGCTTGGCGATGCCGAAATTGCGGAATTTAGACCCAGAGATTTCTCCAAATTCAGGTTCAACATCAACAACAAGAGCCTCTGCGGAGCCTGCGGCTAATGGAGGGGTAAATAGCCCTCAACTGGAATCTCAGGACAGCTGGCAGAGCACTAGAACTGATGTCACGGAAGTTCCTATCGAAAGTTGTCCCAACGATGCAGATACTCAGACAGATACGGCGATTTATATCAATGAAAGTGGCAGCAAAGTGATTGGTCAAATGAATTTGAACAACAAACATGACAAAATGCAGAAAAACGCAGAAAAGTATATTACTGTTCTCGATCAGGTGGCCGCATAGTTATGTCTAATACAAATTACTTGTAGGGCATAATTATATACCCATTAACTGTCGTAAAAACTTTCGGCATGGTATGATGACTTATCTAAGAACAGTGTGGACGCCTGACGGTCCGTCGCTCGTCATCTTCGCGAGCCAAGGTTAAGACTTTTGTGTATTAACCTTGGCACATTCGAAATCCCTATCGTGTTATCTGTGGCGACTGAGTCCCACCTGGGTTACCCCCTAAATCCACCTGCAAATGGTTTAAGCCGACTCAACGACAATAGGACTCTACTCATGAGGCAAAACTAATGACGGAAAGCAGTGCTCAAAATCAACTTATAAACATCACTAAGAGTCGGTTTTGTGTTTGTTTTCAGTTTAAATAATATCCAAATTCAGTCGTTGTACTATTTCTTGGTGTCTCATTTTATAACGATCAAGTCCCATTTAGCTTGTCAACGCAGACGGGCTGCACGAAAAGCATGGAGGTAAGAAGGCGGCAGTTTTAATCAAAATGTTGAGTCTGAAGATGTTTGACCAGAACTATCAAAACAAATACACTTTACTGTTGTGCAATAGAGCGTCGCTGATAGGCTGGGGATCCCACGTTTTTTATGTGTTCTGCCGACAGAAATCCAGCAGGTGATCGGAATACATCTAAGCAGCGTTGGCCTCTCTATAGCAATCTATATAATTATAGAGATACCATGTGTTCGAGTGATGTCCATGGACTGACAACCGTCACAAAAAGCACAAGACCGCGATATGGTGCATTAGCGAGCCGGCCAGATGAAAAGGCAAAAGAGCAGTTTCGTTGGATGAACAAAAAAATATCGAAACACTTTAAAGTCGTCTGATATAGAACACCAAAAAGAAACGATTCTTGTGATGTAAAGAAACTGCGGTTGTATAACTGTTAAATTTAAATGGGTTGGAGAGAATGGACCGACACTAACTTTGCCTGTGTCTTAATACGGCTCGTCTTGTTTTCGATCCTGGACCAAAATAGATACGCCACAGATTTTAGGCATCAATTTTCATTCAGATAAGCCTGTATTGCATTTATGTAATATTTGAGTTTCCATTGAGACGGTCAGAGTGTTTTGGCTCTTACCAAATATAGGTTATCTTCGTCTCTCACGATATGTTTTTTATTTGTTCCTCTATATATTGATATTCAAATAGCATTAATTGTAATTGTTTTGTTAAGATATTACTAAACCTATTCTATGTCCTCATGTCGTGTAACTAACAAATCGTTGTAGTATTGGTCTTACTTCTAATATAGCAAATTCAATACTGCTTTAACAATTTGTGTATTTTATCCTTACTTCTAATACCTCGATTATTTAACGCACATTGTTATTGACTAATATATCGAAATATAAAATAGATATTGTTCTCATTATTGTATTATCTATAAAAAAAAACACATTTTACATTGTATTAGCTTGTTGAAAATATGATATGTAGACTTCGTTCTAGCACTTTATATTTCAAACAAAATCCCATGCAATGTGTTTAATTATAATGAGTTGTCGGACAGCTCGTATCTTTTTATCTACAAAATCAAATGAAAATTGTTTATATATCCAATAGTATATATGTATCTCAAATATGAAATAGGTGAGTCTCAAATATGAAATAGGTGAGTCTCAAATATGAAATAGGTGAGTCTCAAATATGAAATAGGCGAGTCTCAAATATGTTTCCTGTTGCCCTGGTGTTTTCAGTGAGAAGGGGCAACATGAAGCCGATCTGTTTGAGGTGTCTTTGTATAACGCCATGCGACTGTCCTGTACTTGCTTCCTTTGTTGCCAGTGCCGTCGATTGTGGTTTCTTAAGCAGTTGGATTGACACGCCGTCATGTTAGTGAAATAACCGTAAGTACGGCGTTAAACCCCAACCAAACAAAGCAAAATCAAACCATTATGAGCTGTGTCGTCTGGCTTCTTGTAACTCGTGGTTACCTCAGCAACACCAGAATTCAGGACTTTTTCACGCATTGTGTATATATTATGGTTGTTTTATATAGATCGATTTTTACTTCCTTATCAACGATACTGATTTTGTAAATAAAATAAAAAAATTTGTACAAAACATTTATCAACTTATAATTGCGTATGTGTCCTTAAAGATCATCCGTATTATATGTATAGATCATCCGTTTCAAATAATTATACCAGATCATTGGCCAGCCTCCTTGTGGGAAGAAAACTCCATAATCTTCGATAAAAAATAGTGCTGATGAAAAGATTGCGTCGACTCCACTGTCACCCAGCTCTAAAGTATTAATTTGATACGTGTTTATTGCTTATGTCCTAAGGCTTGATTCTCGCGCATGCGCTCAAAACATCCGGTGGTTAACATTACACGATTTCGTGTTATATTTTTGCTTCCATTCACCTCTGAGATAACTGTACCAGTACGGAAAGTGTCGAAGGATGTTCCGACATGAAAATCAGGTACTCTGTATTGGTCTCCTTCGTCCGTTTCACTAAAGATTCCGGAAGACTGGTGAGCTTGACAGTTGTCAATGCGCATGTGCATTACTATGGACCACTATTAATTTTCCATAAGCCGTAACGTTAACGTTTGGCTCCACAGCTCCCTCCCAAACTTTCGTTGGGCGAAAACACCTGGCACATACCTTAATTGGTCCTTTTGGAGTTCCCTATTAAAATCGTGACAGGTGATGACCGATCAAATTTTAAGCTAGCTTTGATACCAAGTGTCAAGGTGCCTCAGAATGTAAACAACAGGTGAATCACCTCTCTATCAAATGATGCTAAATGGGCCACATGTGACCAATGTAGGCTATAATATCACACTGACCAGAAACCTCCACTCAATTACTTCACATCAATACCAAATACTCCACCAAAAAGACACTAAAAGAGTCCCGATCGCCTTCTCTTCCTTCAATCGGCCGCCATTTTTTTTATTCGCGAATACAAGGTTTTTCTAGTCCAATATTAGATCTTTTTTTTTTACCTAAATGCACTTTCTACAGGTTATAATACTACTTTCTACGGACTTAAAGATAGTCGTTTATATGTACTCAAGTCTTTTTATTTCTGATAGCAGCTGTAAAGTGGAAATATTAAAGAGTAAAATCAAGTAATTTTCGTTCAACACACTGTCTTCTTCGCCTGAAAACCCGTAAAGCATCTCGCCATGCAGTTCACACTCTCCTCGAGAGAGTTTGTGATTTCATCGGCAATTCAAGGTTAAAGCTTGCTGTTACATATCTGTTTATTTTTGTAATCCCATTTGAAACATACATTCGAGAAAAATAAACAATAAAGGGAGAAATAAAAAAGGACCAATACGCTATACTAACACAGACGGGTTCGGAAACGTGCTATCCTGTTCGTAAGACTCGTTTTTGAAAATAATTTCTCACTTATACGAAAATTTGACAATACACACTCACACATGGCCTTTGATGCTCAGCCAAATTTAATCAAAATGTGAAAAGTATTTACCTTGGAATTCAATCCTTTGTTACTGGACCCAGTATGAAACAGTATGATTTATGAAAAACTGCCCGCTAGCGAGACATAGAGAAACCTCGAAGAACATGAATTCGATTTGGAATCATAGTTAAATCTTGCAAACGCTGTTTCTACGGCTTTCCAAACGTTACCAAAAGCCTATCCAGCCATTACCCAGTCTTATCGGCATTGTGCCCAATGAATCATTGGATTCTGATATTCGAACTGCTCGAAACGAACGAAATCGCCCATTTCTTGCGCAATGAGTCATATGGCACTATGAAAGTCCACTGAGAGTGTCAATGCCGTTGAGACTGTGTAATGGCTGGTTTCATACTTCTGCTTGATATACTTCTGATTTTATCAATAAGGCATCAGTGGATTTTGTCATTCAAACTTCTCGAAACAAACGAAATCCACCCTTTCTTGTGCAATGAGTCATACGGCACTATGAAAGTCCACTGAGAGTCACAATGCCGTGGACATTGGGTTATGGCCGGTTTCATACTTCTGCTTGATAGACTTCTGGTAATAGTCTTGATTTTCAAGATAAATAGTTTGCACATTTTCATAATATTTGGCAATGCGCCTAAAGGCATATGTACGTATATATTATAACATTTACGTCCAAATGAGAAAATGTTTACATGTCGAATTTACGCGTTGGAGACAGTGAACCTCTTTTCACTTAAGGAGTGCTCGGAAGAGAAATTTTCGTCCAAATGAGACATTATTTACATGTCAAACGTGTTAAAGACACTTTTTGGGATGTTTGCCAAAAATTTGCCACTATTTCTTTAATATTAAAAGATAAACAATAAGAAAGTTGTGAGCCATGAAGACAAAACCCTAGTACATTGAAATATATCACTTACGTTGTGGTGTTCCGCTTGGGATTCTCACTAGAGAGGGAAATCCCTTGGTGGTATGAAAAGCCTAAAAAGCGCTTCAAGGAGATCTGGAATGACGTCACTATCCAAGATGGTGTCTTGATGGTAGCCTTGTATAACATGCATGGCCTTAAATATACCCCTAGTATAGGATCATGCACTGCTTGTTATACAAGACTACCAGACAAACAGTAAATTTGTAATATCATATTTGTTTTTGCTATCAAACAGTTACAAGCCAGGCGACCGTGATCGACTCAAAGTAATTCCATGTAATTATTGTACTAACTCTTCGATAACTAGAATCGCGCGAGGTTTACCCAATTCTGCTGATAACGTCTTACCTTCCCTATTTTCTTGTGGCCATGTTATATGTCAGGTATTAACGCCATAACGGCAAGCCTGGTTTTTTGCAAGGAACGTAGCAACAGCACCGCACTGCCTTCGATCTAGTCATAAAAGAAATTCTTCTAGGAATCCCTATTTCACATCAACGAGTCCTCACTATCCAGTTAACCTACTTCCCATTTCAAATACTCCGCCGATTTCCACCGTTATAATGCGCATGCGCAAACACCAAACACGGCGAAATTTGGAAAATTTGATTCATTGGACTAAAAGGGCAGTATAACAAGTGAAATACCGACGATACTTTATCAGAAATGACTGTTACCGAGACCTTATGCTACCAGGTACCTATGGACATAATTTTGATGATCGGAGCTGCCTAGAAGGATTTATTTTATGACTCGATCAAAGGCAGTACAGCGCAGCTCCTACGTTCCTTGTTAAACATTCGGGCTTGTCGTTATGGCGATGATACCTGACATATAACATGGCCACAAGAAAAGGGGGGAAGGTAAGACGTCATTTAAGGCAGTGTTGATGCACTTAAATTGATTCTATGCACGACGGGTACGAGAACGAGACGGATGTAAAGTAATGTTATGCAATGACTTTGTCGTTGAAATAATGAGCCACTACGTATTGATTTCATGTGACAGCTTTCCCTGGAGGCATAAAGTGAAAATCACCACAATGACGACATGAGTTATGTCTCTTAGCTATACATAACCAACAATGCTGACACACCGTCTTGGCATGTCGGACCAGAAGTAACACTGCACTACGTGAAAGAGCAAGGAGAGGCTTATGGGGTTGTAAGAGGCTGGGAGAAGGTGTGCTCGACTTCCCTTGATGTTTTGCGCACTGCGATGTGGGTAAATCTCGGAAATTTGGGCAAGCAGTTGCTATCGTGTAGGGAAGTTACATATTGATGCAGTGCAAAGCGGATGAGTAGTGCTACTGAATAAAGAAGGGTTGCATCTATTGATGTGATAATGCAGTGGGGGGTGTCGTCTCGTGATGTTTTGCACGCGGCGGAATCTCGCGAGAATTGACGAGATATGACGGGAGGTGGTTTGACATGGGGTGATGTGGGGGTCATTGAGTGCAACGTTGACTCGGTGACCTGAATATGTGTAGTTGAAGTGGTTCAAATAAATCGTGTAGCCTCGTTCTGGCCTCATACTGATTGCTTTCGCACATCATGAAGAAGTAGCTGTTTTTTATCGCTTATTTTTTTATCGCTTATTACGATAACACCAGTATCATCGTATGGTTATAACGTATGGTGAGCTGATGTCGTGTCAAAAATGGATTGAGAGGTTCAACATCGGATTGAGATATTGGCCAACAGAAATGTAGACATTTCCAGAGCACCGCTTAGCGGACCAATCAGCAAAGACCGAGGTGTACTTATAACCAATCAGATGCATTATCTCCCTTAGCTAACCATAACCAACATGGCTGAGGTGTGGTGTATGTGACAGCATGTTAATATCGGGTGATGTACCTCGCCTCTTTCACGTCCAAACCCGGCAGCGGCGGTGGGGTGGCCTTCAAACTTGCATGTGTCACGACGTATAGTGTACGGGCGTCTACGCCCGCCACACCGGCGTTTTGCAACATTATGCGGCGTTATGCTGTGCTATGCAGCGTTATTCGGTGTAATGCGACTTAATGCTGCGTTATGAGGCGTAACCATCGTGCATATGGAGTTAATTTAACCCATCAACACTTTTTTAAACTCACGTCGCCATGCAATTGTACGTACCAGCATCAGACTTGCGTCTCTTTTATCTATTCAACAGAGTCACTTACGGAATCACTGCCTGTTGTGTCTGATTATTGAATAATTATATTGTATAATCAAGGGAGAAAACTCGAACAAGGAAGTTGCCCGCTCGAGGTAGAATGTATGTCGCGCACTACATGGCTATATGTATGTTTCATATCATTACAGTCTTCAATACAGATTTCTTCAGTTCAACCTTACATTATGAACTTTGTCTTCTTTCTGAGTAAGTTATAGAAACTACTGAGCCACTACATAACACTGGCCTGTCTATACTACTATAAACTTGTTAGCTTAAATCGCCATATGAGTGAACTATCCCTGGGTACTTACCAAACTTTCACTCGCGTACCTAAAATGTTCTTTGCAAATTCTTCCCGACTTACTGGATCATGAATAGGAATCGGCCATTAAAGCGGATCAATATGATCACGGAGAGTGGAGATTTATGCGGACACTTGACACCATTCTAAAATAGAATCGATCATTCTAAACGTTATTCGCGGACCAACCTCGAGTTTCATGCGGAGATTCCAGCTCTAAGGTATCACCGAGCCATCTTTTCACTGATTATACCCTGTTGTTTTTTTTTCAGGATTAAGTTTACACCATACATTCGCCAAAATTGAATTCATAATCACGTGCGGAAATGAAATATATAGTTTTGTCGAATCAAAACATTCATAAATCCAAGAAAATAAAAATTAAAAAAACATAGTTCCTGACTTCCGGGTTGCAGTCAAGCAGAGAAAAATCATGTAAGTCTTATATACTACCATTGACAATGAGTGTCTTGGGTCAGCGGTTTTAAACAGTGTTTATGGGTGAATTAATTCTATGCAGGAAGGTTACGCGTAATTGTGGACAGTGTAAATGAAAGAGACTGGTGTAAACTAATGTTTGACGTTGAAATTTAGCGAGTATGTAAATATTTCAAACAGCAGCGACTGCTGGAGTCATTAGTGGAAATCACAACAATCCCTCAGATATGCATCAACAGCATTACAAAGATGACTGATAAACCGTCACATACATATGTTAGAACAGTCCGAGTTTAGTCTACAAATACTTTCCTCATTTTGGAATATCACTTTTTTAGTTTGATCAGATTCTAGATTAGAAAATTTTGCACGTTGAAACCCGTCCGGGAATCGAACGTGACGACCCTCAGTCAGGCACCGAATCGCCACCAATAAATGCCGGCCATCTAGACCACTCAGCCATCGGCTCTTATTCTAGGCTCTCAGAATCTGTGCTGTGTCAATTTGTCGGACATGTAGAGATCGGATTTCCAAATTTGGAGGTTACTATATAGGAGAGAGGGCAGGCACGTAGCTACGGGGGGGCACGGGGGTGCACTTGCCCCCCCAAATTTTAGTCTTGCCCCTCCTAAATTTTTAAGAGCTTGAAAAAAAACTATCACATAAGCTGTTATTTTGTTTTTGAATCTGAGTTTAACTTTAAACCCCCAGATACTCGTTCACAA
>JARDVA010006690.1:2083-12976 GCA_030265315.1 Mopalia swanii
CCAATCCTTCATGTCTTACAGAGACCATTGTGAATAAACTAAATTCAACCATTTACACAGTTGTGTAATAGTAGCGCAAATTCTTCACAATGAGAATTTGATCGATTGATTGGTGTTTTACGTCGTGCTTAAGGGTATTTCATTAATACGACGGCGGAGGATTCAACAATAATTGACACCTAGTACAACCAAGATGTGAAGTGTTCCATAATGTCGGAAAATTTTCCTATCGTGTTAAGTAAAGACAGCATTGCTACTATTCAAACAAACTGCCCTTATCCCAAGGGCGTGAGAATTTGAGACTTTGCCGGTCAAATAATTTATGATATGCTCAGAACCTGGATCACGTTTCGTACTGTACAACGCTGCTTTGTTTCTATGAAAACGATACTTTTGTTTGTTCATTTGTTCCGAGAAGCACTGCATCATCTGAATCTACACGTCACATTCCATACCGAGAGTTCCTTAGGTATGTCGTGGATGCTTGTTGTACTTGATATTTCCCAGGACGGTATACCTTTTTTTCTCTTTTGCAATTTGTAAAGATTAGAATCCGGAGAAAGAATTGATTTGAATTGTAAATGAATTATTTAATGCGTGAGCTTTGATTTTCAGATTGTATTGATTTAACCAGGGTATAATAACGCCGACACTTTCAATGTTCAAATGATTGTATCATCGTATTGTTTCATTCTTTCTTTGTGTGGAAATTCCATCCTTCAGTTTTTGCTGATAAACCAAGCATGTTAAATTACTTGCATTGCCTCATTGCGTAAAAAATGAATACATGTACATAGACCATACCAACATCAAGTCTACCCAGGTTTCTGATGTCATGCCATTGACTACAACACAAAGGCAACGCATAACGGCTGATTCGAAGACGTCATACGGGGTAATATTGCTTTAGCGCATGCCTCAGATACAATTAAGACTCGATAAAATTAAGACTATGTCGTTAAAGAACATTTTTAAATTGATACAATTTGTCTACCACCAAATTGATGCAACAGAGTGGTACGGACAACCAGCCCTTGCCGAAATTATATTCGAGAGGAAGTGATATTTCAATTTACGCGTCGTTTTCTTATTTTGAAATACAACGTTTTCAGTTTGAACCTCTTTTAATTCAGCAACTGCTGGCAGCCGAGACCTGACGAAATCAAACCTCGTCTCTCTGGGACAGGTTGTAAATCGCCAGCATCAAAAGCGGGTAAGGCCTACTTGAACCACACAGTCAACCGGATTCATGATAGGGTAATGGGAGTTTATTCCCATTCGGAGCTCAGGTTGCCACAATTGTCTGAACTTCAATATGTCAAAACTATTAGAAAGCCTTGGACAAAAGTAGTCAAATGTTGTTCATATCCAGTTTCTGAATGACACCAAAAAGAATTTTTAAGCATCGTGGTACGTTCATGGCGAAACAAGATCAGACAAAGACTGATCTTGGTACGAATTTAAAACTCCAGGTAAAATATATCTTACATTCGGGAGTGACATGAATGTTCTGTCCTGTTTTCACCCTTCACGCATCTCCAGGCTAAAGAAAGATGGTTATGTATCTCATAGTTTTAATATTCCTTGCTTTGGATGTTAGTGTTCTTTTGATTCAAGATTTATCTAGCATTGTCGCTTTCTACATCGTTCTCTGTTGAATCCCATACGGCTATTGGCCAACATAACCCCCACATTACTGTGATCAATTCTTGTCCGGGTAGATCTGCAACACTAAACGCACTTATGGCCAGATTGAAAGCTTGGGCGAGCAGAGAAGTCCCGAAGGGCTCAAGCTCTTTCCGCTGTGCCAGGGGTAGATTCCATGCAGATTCTTTTTATCCTGCATTTCTTAGACCACATTCTATACTAATTGTAATACATTTCTACCACGAGTTTCCGCAGTAGATTTTTGTTCACGAATGATCCGTCTATATCAATAGCTCTGTTGCATTTTACTCCATTATTAGTGAGAACTGATTAGACAGCTAACGGCTTCCTGGCATGTCTATATGCTAGGGTTATTAAGAACATAATGGCAAATATATGGAGTATTAAAGTGGCCAGAGTGGAGTTTGACAGCTTTATCAAGGTGTTGCAATCTGTCACATACTTCAGTAAATTCTATTAGGCATATGTGTATGTGCTTCTCTGACAAGCTGTTAAAGAAAACGTCAACTTGTCGATTGTTCTAGAGAGGCTGTTGACCTCGGTGTCCAGTGTATGAAGCCTGCAAATCCATTGGTAATGTCCTTGAACATTTGTGTATTTCGAATGGAATCATGCATAAGAGTCAACTATGTTCACACTGTCTGTTGGATAATTATGTTCAAGACATCCCAGTGGTTTGACTTTTTATATATCCTTGTTTCATCGATCATTTCAAACTGTTGCCAGATGTATTATGAACGTCCCACGAATGGAATAATTTCGACCAAGGACGACCGAGTATTAAAGTAGTCTCCATTGCACAAGATGTCTTTAGTGTCTTTTATATCAATTTTAAATCTGTAGTTTGCTCCAGTTTGGAATACGCTATCAGCTGTCCTAATTTCCTTACTAGACCGCGTATAGATACAGTAATAAGCTATTCGGACGATTGGTCCTTCGTGAGGTGACTCCGGTTGTCGAGGGGTTGGCATTTCTTTGCCGTATTTAAGTTAGAATACATAGAGAGAAGTGGACATTCCGTTGTAACATACGAGAAAAAAACTTTTGACCTCAACGTTAAATCTCAATCAGACATAGCAAATCTAACACAACATATATAGGGATTATAGGTTAGCATTTCTGCCTACTACTTCGACGTACAATCCACGGGTTCGAGTTTGCCAGTTTTTATTAAGATGCCCTTCCGGTTTCTTGATTATCACGCTGCAGTCCCGTCATTCGGAACTATACGAATTGAATACTTGAACGGTCTAATGGATTGCTAAAGGAATGACACCTAGACCGCTTAACTGCACTACAGTGAATCGGACAGTGGATTCTTGTGTTGCTTCGCATTGTTCCTGGAACCACTTGGACACTTGAAATACACGTGCGCCAAATAATCAATAGATTTCCTTCCAAAGTTCTTAGTTGTAAAGAAATGTGATAAAAGTAGGCCATATCTGTTCCTGGTAATGTTAGAAAACATCAAAGTCCTGATCGCGAGAAATGCGCCAAATATTTAGATCAATTCATGTTGTGAAATTTAATTAAAAGTAAAACGGGATCTAAAACTGCACTGGCAACAGTACGTCGACACTAAAAGAGGATTGCATTTCGAAGAACAAATAAGTAAAAAACAAATCAGATGTTTTGCATATGAATTACATCGTTTCGTTCATGTATTACAAATTAGTTTTCATCATTTTCGTAACCCATGCAGATGCCGACACCTGTATGTTATATCATCGATCGATCAAATTCTATTTTCCAGAGTTTGTGTTATTTGTAACAATTGATACGCATAATCAAAAAGCAATTTCCTCATTAATTCCACACATATAAATATATCTTCATATTAAACTATGTCGATATGTAATTAAGTTATATCAAATACTCAAATCAAATGTTAAAACAGCCTCCTCAAGATTAAGCCCAAATTAAGCATTTTACGACAGCAATGCCACAAGTCAGTTAATACGATAAACTGCAATGAGAGATATTTACGGCAAGAGTTATTTCACTGACTGCTGTATCTATATCTTACACTGGAACTTTGACAGTGAGTGCCCTTATTTGGTATTTTATTTCCTGTACAATTGTTGTTTTGCTATTTTATGGCAGTTTCAGATTCCCCAAATAACTGACTCTGGCAGACAGTTTGCATGTAGGGACGAGTGCATTAAACCCTACATTGACTGGCAGTTCTCATTCATCTGTGTGCTTGAATGGCATCTAGTGATGTACTCGAGAGTATTTCATTAGTATGTAACTCTAATTTTTTTGTTTTTGATTGGGCAATTTCACGTATAGGACGACGGATAGTCCACTTCCCACTTTGTTTCTCTTACACACGCCTGTTAGGAAACCTAGTAAACCTACAGCTGCGATTCGGGAGCCACATCGTATGTCACTCACTTACATATCGAAGGTCGACGGGAAATCGACACGCGGTTTACTGAACCACGGCAGCGGGCTTTATCATAATATTTCGAATAGTCCCCAACTGGTTAAAAACTAGATAGAAACCTCATCAACACAACAGTTTGATTCCGCAGTCACCTGAATTTTTGACTTGTATAAACTATGTCGAAAGCGTCCTCAAACCCGTCAGCGTACATTGAAACGGGAAATTTAGCAACCCAATTTTCAACAGACTTAGTCAAGGTGATCGAGAAGTACAGAACTTCCGGATCTTAGATAAATTAAAAACGATGCAAAATTCAGCGCAACATTAAGCGCCATTTGATTCAAACCGTCGGCGTCTTGTCTACATGACATTGTGTAAAGGCCGCTTGGTCATAAATCAGGACCATCATGTGTAGTAATATTCAGTAAATTGCCGGAAATTGTGCGGGCCGTCGTCATGTAGAATATAGCTCTATAAACAAACCCGGATTATGCTAAGATGTCATATAACTGTCAACATTGTGGTTCCTTTCGAGTCCGTCTGTCGACCATCAAGTATATGAGTGAGTCACACGATGTTGCTCCAGCAATCGTGGGGATGGTATTTATGGTGTAATAAGGCACGGAACAGTGTAAAGTGGACAATCCGCCGTCATATAAGTGAGATACCTTTTAGTACGACGTTAAACCCCAATCAAACAAACAAGCAAATCATTGTTAAAGTTACTAACAAATTTAAAATTTGTTCCACTTTATGTCGAATCTCATTATACATTTACAAATTTTCAAATAGCCAAATGTTACAAACTAACAAAAATTTGGAAATGTACGCGTCTTTTTTTCCACATTTGTAACACATACAGTTTAATTGACAATTTATTTCCTCGTAGCTACAAGTTGAATGCAGCCGGAAGTATATCCATCTATGCTATAATAATTCAAAAATTTAAAGTTTATGACACTAGTACTAATAATTATAGTCTCCTTCCAAACACAAAAAGCGAATTCCCTGCGTCATTCGTCGATGTGAAAGAATGAACATCCATAAACACACCCACAATTCCTGGTGTGTTCAGGCGTCATCAGTATCTTGCACCCTGTAGGATAGCCCTGTTTAAAGGTTAAGTAATGTTGTATTTCTTTATGAAGTGCTTTTCCTACGTATCCCCACCTACACATTTGTACATCGGTGGCTAGGTTCTAAGGTTAATTATTTGTCGCCTGTAACTAGTGTCAATTCAAAATCAAATTGAGTATAAAGGAAGTGGTTTGCTGAATACACATGGAGTGAGATACATAATTGCATAAGACCGCCCTATCATGCACCTTTTAACGGCTTTAGGCTGGGGAATGGTTTGAAATAATACTAAGTATGAGCATTATACGGAAAAGGGACTGAACTCATGTGAATTGACATGGGCTTATATTACAAATATCATTCTATACACTCGTCGGTCATCAACAAGACTTACATAGTTTTATGATGTTGGAAAAGCCGCTGTTTTGGCATGGCCACGTTAGCTTTGGATTAGCAGTCCGCATAAGATATGCAATTGTCGAGAAAGTGCCAATCGCATTGAAACTGGTACAGCCTGAGCGTTTTATCAACAGTCTAACAAAAAGAAGCGACCTTGGTATGACCTTCACATTTTCTTATTCTAGTGACACTTGTCATGATTAGCGCCAATCACCTTGTGACAGTCCTGCTTGGAGTTCTAATAAATAGTTTTCCCTTGACAACGGAATATTTCTGAAAACGAGAAAGGCTGGCAATACTTGGATGGCACCATAGCGTTTTGGCCCTATTTTTTATCATTTCGTTGTTGCTTGGCAGTCAATATTGGAATTGTGTCATAAGAGAAGAATGTATATAACACCAAAGTGTGTGTGTTTGGGTGGGGTTTAACGCGGTACTCAAGTGTATTTCACCTACATGTATATGACTACGGATTGTCCACGTTACACTGCTCCTTGCTTAAATATAATGGACAACCCGGAGGAAACATCGTCAAAATAATACCGCGATTGCTGGCGCGACATCGAGTCACTCATTCATATAGCTGAGGCCAACATATGGTATCAAATCCGTTAGTTGTGCATCTAAGTAAGAAAAGTAGGCCGACATGTGGTGGAAGTTAAAGACACTTATATGAGAATGTAGTT
Source organism: Mopalia swanii (assembly GCA_030265315.1). Taxonomy (NCBI): domain Eukaryota; kingdom Metazoa; phylum Mollusca; class Polyplacophora; order Chitonida; family Mopaliidae; genus Mopalia; species Mopalia swanii. Next base: position 8,303 of record JARDVA010006690.1, read on the forward strand.
CCTGTCGCTGCTTAAACGAAATAACAAAAATAACAGAATTTGTTCAAGCTTTGTTTAAATATTGAATAAGAAAGACAGCTGATGTCAGAGCAGTACTTGAATCTCAAGAAAGTGACTTATATAACTTGTTAACGAATCACTTTTGTTTAACACCCCTCGTCTTCAGAGCATAGTATTTTGACTGCTGTATTCTCGTTTAATAAGTGAAAGATCCATCTATAGGAGACATACGAATATACGAATATACTTCTCCCGTGCTGTTTCATGTTAGACCATATGTATTTATTTCACTCTAAATCAACACCATTTCTGCATTAATGTCCTTGAACCTTCTAGCAAAATTTTACTATAAAACTATAAAAAGAGTATTAGAATTTCCACTGACAAGCTTAACATAAAAGAGTCAAGTACTACTCCAAAAAAGGACGAAAAATTCATATTGACTCAATATTTCGGTTTAATATCAAACCATCATCAGGAGTAAGAGTTATGTTGATCATTTAGTTTAGTGACCATGAAAATCCGTAGGACAGTCCTGCTTCCAACAGCTTATCAACATATGACCGTATGTAGCTTTATTAGGTATCTGCTAAAACGGTTTCCTCACGATGCGATTTGTACTAACGATTTGAGGGGATTCCTTATTGCAGAGGATTCATTTGTCCACAGTTTCGTACTTTTACCCACCAATATAAATTCGGCAAATCGCACAGTGAGAATTCATCGTCTGGCAAAGAACATTATGTTGAGAGCATTGCCATGTTATGTTGATTTAGCGCTTGGGGAAGGTAAGATTTCCAATAAAGCAGGTACAAGTTACGGGTGTGTTCGTATTGATATTAAATTCTGGGGTATGCCCCATGTCTGTGAGATATAATTTAGCACTATGTCTAGTGCCAATCAATCAAAATCAATGGAACTACTTTGGACACCATTAGTAACAAAGTGTTTAATCTTTCCACCAGTCATTAGTGACTACTGGTTAACGGTTAATAAGCTTGTGTTTTGTTAAACTGTGTTAATGATAAGATAGGGATGGTACAGTCTGGTAACACTCTGTATCCGGAGAATTATATTAACGGAGGCTAGAGACTGCATGGCCGCCCTATCAGGAGAAGACAATCTTTCAAGTATTTGATATGTCTTCGAAGTCCATCGCTTCGCTCAATGGGTTGAAAGAAGATCAGATCAAAAAGTTTGGTCAGAGACCTCTTATGTCTGCTAGATATGGCATATCGTTTCGTAGTTAATTTATTCATTACTATGAGGTTCGATAATTTGTTATTTACCAAAACCGTGTATATTGCTCGAAAGCTCCATCAGCTTGAGAGTGTGTTTGCAACAACATCACGTGTAGATTATGTCTTGTGTTCTGTTGGGATTCCATCAACCATGTATGCATCCTCCGTTCAATGCCACAAACAAGGTATTTATAAATTTAGTACTCATATGGAATAGTGCTTTAACTGTTCCATCAGCGTGACTGACTAGTTCGTATCCCGTATATGTATCCAGGAAACGCCTTCATGTGAGTGTAATAACCGTAAGTACGTCGTTAAATCCCAATCAACCAAACGATACATTTCAGGAATACGTGACGCAGTAAGAGTACTAACTATTGGATCACCTTGTCATATAACGACTTGACCGCGGTTGTTCTTTTGGTTCGGTGACCAATCTGGCATAGATTTGTCTTATTCATTTCATCGCTCCTGTAAGTTTTTAGCATATCGCTGAAAGGTTTGCCTTGTGGTGCCTTGTCTGTTTAACAAATCTGCGTGATTTGGATCTATTTAATCGATGTGACACTCTCCACCGAAAAGGGATGCTTTTATCGAAATCGCGTCTGTTTAACGAGATGATCACACGCATTAATATGTGCTAAATTGTGTGTGATTTATTTATAAATACCATGTGACTAAAGGAATCGATTCCACCATATGCTCTGCACAGAATCACCTGCCATGCGTTTTCTTTTAATATAAGACAGAACTAGTTGACCATATTACCGACCTGTTGTTTGACAGTCCGGTCAAGGGTGGCTTCCTCAGTATTCAAAAACATGTAGAACCACAATCGGAAAACAAGACTTAAATGTAAATAAAAGTATTCGTATAAGTATTCAAGCCGGTTAGCGGTCACCCCATCTTCCCCATGCAAGTCGGATTTCTCCAGGACGTTTTGTCAAGATGTTGCCACACTTACCCCCAGTTCGGCGATCAGACAAAGCTCAACGCGAATTAAACAAAAGTGACCAACGTTCGTCCCTACTTTGTTGAATGGAAGTTTATAGCAAGCGGTGTAAGGCACCTTGGTCACACATGCTGCGCATTGCCGATTACTCGAACTAGGAGAGATAACTCTTCCTTGATTCATTAAACTATAGTCCACGCTTGGCACGGTGTGGAATAGAGTTTCACGTCAGGAGAAGATGCGGTCACACTGTATGTGTAAAAAATACTTGGTAAAAGCAAACAGCTACCTACATGTACATCAGCCGTTCTACTTCTGATGTATTTGTACATAGGTCCGTGACTGTCTCGTCTTTTCGTTGTTTGTTGGTAGGGGCTATGCGTGTGTGCGTGCATGCTGTGAGAGGGAGGAGGAGAGGGAAGGGGGATGTTGACGCATTCATACTCGTCGAATGACTAAAAGTGTGGTATAAAGCCGCAGTCGAACGAAACGCACTACAGCGTATGCAAGGCCGCTGGTCTCTCTCCAAAGCCCATATCAATATGACGACTCAACCCAGACGCGTCCATTACATTTCTGTTATCCTGTCAAATGTGTATTTTCTCACTTTGCTAGTTAATACATAGCTTAGCACAACATCATTATAAAAAGGACAGCTTTCCAGAGGTCCGAAAATCGATATTATCTGTTTCATTGAGTGTATATTCGCATTGATTTGAACAACTTATTAAAATATACATTCAACGCGATACCAATATGCTTATGGTATATTAAACCAGACAACCTGCTACATCCTCAACTACACCCATCAAGTCAGAACACAGAAACACATCACCTAAGCCAAACACAATTTCAAATTGTCTACAGGGCGATCCAAGCCATACAGTAGTTTGGTATACTCCTATGAGTCAGGTCAAAGTATTTTTCTATACTCCCAGTAATTAGCTTTATCGAATTGGTGGATTTTAATTTAAATTGAGTGAAGATGTCTGTCTTCTGGCACGGACGGGGTCTGGTTAATCGAACACTGGCGTGTGCTGTACAAAAGGTAACCATAAGCAAAGTTATAGGACACTTTGACAATAACACGAGAGTCAGCTCTCACTAGCTGGAAAGGGCATAATGTAAGAACATAAGTTTTTGATTGGTTGGTATTTTACGCCGTGCTTAAGGGCATTCAACTTTTAAGACGGCTGTGTATTACAGCAAAAACTGCGGCAAGTGCAACCATAATATGTGAAATTTTTTGATGATGCTGGAAAGTCAACCTTCCTCTAGTGCTAAGCAAATACAGCATTGCTACTCTCCAACCTAATTAAAATCAGATCTCAAAAACACATCTCGTGTTTTGTTTGTCGCTATATTAAGACTTAACGCAATCACTCTACTTACAATATCGGTTTCTTAAATTTACCAATCACAGAGCAGCTTCTCAAATTTGATTTGTAAAAGCCGAAGATGTCCGCTAACGAACCGAAGTTTACCGACTTTTTAGTTTTACACGACGAACGGATACACACAAAATCTACCAACATCATTAAAATATTGAACTTTCAAAGGAGTTGTATTTTCCCCTGTTTACTACATGCGATTTAAAACACTAACACAGAGGAAAATCAGCCAACTTCTTCTTGTTTTGGCTAAAATTGTTATTTACTATAGTACTCTATCTGTGTTTATTGGACAACTGAAAATGTCACATTTCGTGAACCCAAGTAAGCTAGACCTAATTGAACAGTATACATGGGGTGATTGCATATTAGCGGTACAGTTATCTCGTAGGTGAATAGAAGCAATAATATTACATGAACATGTGTTATATTAACCGCCGGATGTTTTGTGCACATGCGTGAAAATGAACCAAAAAAAAACACGCTAAAGAAGCCAGTGTCTTGGGTAATATCACATTTGAACAAAACCCCATCCCTTTCTTATATATAACTTGTTTTAATTAATACAAATATTGTCCTCTGTAAGTAATTTAAGAATAATGTAGATCCAATGACGTCATCATACTATCACAAGAAAAGCCTTCAGACATAAATAATAAACACGTGGATAAGTGAGCCATCTACAATCACCCGCACATCGCCCGATAGTATTTACTGTTGGGAAACAGCCGAAGGATGTTCCGACAGTAAATGGCCAAGGGATGTTCCGTCTTCTGCCTTCGCCATGGCATGTTAAAATATGCCGAACAGTTACAGTCTGGTTGTTTCAATCGTTCTTGTCAACATTTGGTGAGAACGTGAGCATAAAACTACGAAATTTGGCATGAAGTCTTGTGTTTTAGTAATCATTGTTAAGGATGAATTCAATTTAATTATCTGATAGAGTCGTATCACCTAACAGATAATAGTGTCAGAAAATATATTTGGTTCTCTCTATTCCCAAAACGGGATGGAATGTCATCTTTGATCATTGCTGGGATTATTTTAATTTTTCATCGAAGTTGACAGTTGTTCGTGTACAATGTCAACT
>JARDVA010007021.1:0-11990 GCA_030265315.1 Mopalia swanii
AGGACCATTCTACTAGATCATCTAATTTATAGAGTCTTATCGTTATTTTACTTCGAGAAATTTACATTGAAAAATGAGGTCTATTTTTTTCTGGTAAGCAAAGTGATTGTCTATTCTTATCCAGTGCCCATTGAAAGGATATGTTTGATTAGGGGTTTTATGTCATAATTATGTACTTTTATGAATACATCACCATCATATAAGTGAGACACCCACCCCTAAGAATGGCGTTGAATGCCAATCAATCTAAGTGTCTTATTCATAGGTTTTCCAAATAATGAAAACTGCGACTAACTATTCTGATAAGTATTACCAGCTTGTGAAATTTACAGTATTTTCCTTAGTGTGGGGCAACCGTTTCTTAGTTTGAATAAATTATAGGTCAGACAAAAATAGAGGTTGAACCCGTCCAGGTATTTAACCCACGACCCTCCGGGTGAAGCACTGAATAGCCAGCAGTGAATACCGCCCATTCAGGCACCCGCTCTTCTAGGGTGGATAAGGAAGTGTAACTAATCTATCCCAAAATTACAAAAATACTGTTGATTTTGACTTTCACAAAAACCATGCATTGCTTGTAAGATTATTGGTAAACAGATAGTTCACTAGTCTAGATGTATGATGGTTACATTTTCATCACTAGCACAGTAGCACTGTATGGTAGTACGTGTAACATCTCTCAAAACAACTACTGTAGCTTCAATGTTGGTACATGTAATGATACTAATGAGGTTAGGTGTCATGCCTTTTGAACCGTGTTGGCCTCTTGGAAGAAAAGATCAACATCAAAATCAACCCTGAAGGCAATCTGGCTAAAAAACTTGTTTTCTCATAGGTGGGCTAATGTGCTTTAGTGCTCTAAAACAACTTCAAACCATACACAATGTGAATTTATTTATCTTATCTACAAAAAAGTGACATTTCTTCTCTTTTTTTTTGTCTTTCTGTTTTTCCATTGGTTGTCGATTCTGTTCTACCTCCATCAAGAATGAGTGATATGACTATTCTACCTCCATCAAGAATGAGTGATATGACTATTTGTAACTTCATAAACAGAAGATCAACAATGTGATCCTTCCTAAAAGGGGCAAGCCTTTATGGAGTCTAGCTACTGACTGTAACTTGAACTCAAGATTCCGTTTGTCACGATAATTTGACACTGACGAATAGTATATCATGTGATCACAGATGGTATGAAAGAGATTACATTGTTTCGCCATGCCAGTCTAACAAGATCGAGAAACAAGTCGCCTGACAAATCATTACAAACAATATCACCCTTTGTGTTGGGATTAAAGCGCCTTTTAAACCTTAAAGCTACTTAATGAAGTTGCACTTTAGTCAGTAACAAAAGACTACCATAAAACATTCTAACAGTTTACTGGATTGAGAGATGTAGCAAAAGACTTCAAACAACCGTCTCTTATTGAATTAAATCAACGTCATACTAAACCACAGCTTTCAAATCTATGTTGAAATTTCCCACTTTTTTGTTGGTGTTGTGCTAAGCTTTTGACCTAAGTTAACATGGTTTCAAGAAACATTGTATCATTCCGGCCAATGTTTAATAGTCATAAGGTCATTGCTGGTGTGATTGGGAGTGTAACTATTTCTAAAGGTCAGAAACCATTACTTCCACTGAAGAGTTTACCATAGTACACCAGTAGTGGAATTTTGGAAAACTTTTACTTTATTTTACTGAATATTTAAGCATTTATCATGCTTATCCCCAATAATCCAAAGGTTCAATAATACTAACTGTATTTGTTTGTCATTTTTGTTTGGTTGGGCTTTACCATCCTACTCAAGGGTATTTCACTTATATGATGATGACAGATTGTCAACATCACACTGTTCCTGTGGGTGGTTGGAGAGAGCTTCCTGTTGCCCTGGTGCTTTCAGAGCTAAAGAGGAGTAGCTAATATATGTTTGTGAAGTCTTTGTATTGTCCTGTGAGTTTCCTGTATTTGTCCAGTGATGTTTTTGTTTGTTGCCGGTGGTGACTGGGTTGGTTTCATTCACCCATTGGACTGGCATGTGAATAAAATAACCTTAAGTACGGTGTTAAACTCCAATCAAACATCACACTGTTCCTTGCTTAATTACGGTGGAAGACTTAGAGGAAACTTCTTAAAAACCTTCCCCACGATTGCCCTCATTCATTTCCTGATGGGAGACAAGCAGACTCAAACAGTACATCAAAGTAGGCTTATTGAGCGCACACGCTAACCGCTAAGCCACGACTGCTGGCTACAAAGTGTTCCAGGTGCTACAACTTATTGTTGCCTCTCAATGTGGCAAACCCCTTAGTTCAGAGAGCAGCATGATTAAAAGATGACCCAATTTGGTCATAACGATAACTTAACAAGATATAATCATCTCATATGTACATAAACAATAGATAAGAAGCTAATTAAATTTAACAGTTAATGTATCATCCACACACATTCTTCTTAAGATCTGGTGAGTAACATTTAAGAATAAAATTCGCCACTTGACAAGTTAGTGGGGCTTTTTGAATGAAAATATTGTAAATCACAAAATGTTTTGTAAAAAAAAAAGTAGCAATTTGCCGTGAGGAAATAAAAGGTTAATTGGCTTTTAACAGGTTTTGTCTACTAAGAACAAAGACTTACCTGTGCATGAATCAGGTAACAATAAAGCCTTTGTAATTAGTGGTTACCATAAAAAAGTACAACTACTATTTTCTGAATGAAAGTCAATATACAGAAAAGAACAAGGGTGTGTATTATTATCAGAGGTTGATAAAAGTCATTTTCTGGAGGCCCTTTTAGGACAAATTTGTTGATTTGATCAAATTTAATAAAATTTTGATATGACAACCCTTTGATGAAATGAAAGTCCAATGTAATTTTAAAAAAAGCTCTGGCAGAAATCGAATCTTGACAGTTGAAAACATAAATATTGTAATATTTTTCAGTTAAAAATGAGTTTATATTGAATTTGAGGGATCTACGTGTATATTGAGCCCCTCCATACAACTTCTATCAACGGCTGGATTATTAACAGATCTCCAGTAGACAGGGGAATATTTGTTTATTTGATTGAGGTTTAATGCTGTACTTACGCTTATTTCACTCATATTCGAGTGGACCAGAGACCACTGGCGACAAAGGACAATAGCAACACATGAAAGAAAGCTGGCTTAAAATATGAAATAATATACATGTACCTGTAGTTCCCTCCAAGCACCCATGAAACCAAGTTTGAAATTTGAGTGCAATGCTGTTAACTTTTACAATCGCAAAGCCACCAGCAAATTTAAAAAAAAAGCTTTATATGGAAGTTTCTTGAGGTCTTTTTTCATAAAAGTTTAAAATGGTCAATTGTCACTTCAAAAGAGTATATTTACAATGGAACTCATTCATAACATTAGTTTCTTGTCAAAAAATACAAGAAACTATTTATTGTGAAAAATTATTTTAAAAAACTTATATATAAGTTAAATGTCAATATCGAGCAAGCATGCATCTGGTGTATTATAACATTTATATAACTTGGTGAAGTTTTGTCTTAAAACTGGATTGGTAATGTATGATTTTAGTCCTCTTTAAATTAATTACAGAAGACTGACAAGTTCTAACTAGAGGCTATTTAGCATTTGTAGTTGACCTAGTAGCCGCAGGTACCTTAATGAGTTTTCCACAGGTACAAAGTGACAGGTAGATACCATGTGGGAAAGTAGTTCTACAGGTGATTCAATGACAGACTGACAGTGAGTTATGGTCACTGTTAACAGACTGTCAGGGATATTAAACCACACTAATGGACCGAACACATAGTGATTTTTCAAAGAGTCTAAGCTACAGTTTGTAAAATGAATCCAAGTAGAAGATGGGTACAGACATATAACATCATAACTACTTCCTAATTCTCGCAATTAAAAAAAATTTAAAACAGAGAAAGAAAAAAAATTTTAAAAAAATCAATTAAACAGAAACAAACATCTTGAACATATTGGATCAGCATCTGTACTTTATATAACTTTTTTACATTTGCAACAGAAAATCAAAAGAGGCTTAAGAGATATCACAAAACATATTGGCTTTCTGTTGCCTCTTACATGTAGCTCCGAGAGTACCAGGGCAACACAAATCTACCCCACAGAGTACCAGGGCAACACAAATCTACCACACAGAGTACCAGGCCAACACAAATCTACCACACTAGCCCAGCCACTTTTGGTATTAAAGAGATATATTTAATAAGATACTGGCTAAATACAGTTGCCTTTGGGGTAAAGGACAAATATATCTAGAGTTCAAAGCTTTGTTAGAGACTGTCGAGGCAGACAGATACGAGAGATCAATCTCCTTGTTCACAAAGCCAACAAGTTCTGGGACGGAGATGAGGGAAGTATTCGATGAGCATAACACGTCAAACTTTCTCAGGCTAACACACCGCAACATTGAAGCAGGCGGCTACTAAATTGCCAGTCAGTGACTTCAAAGGCTTCTGATAAGCGATGGTAATAACGCTTAGAGACAGTCAGCGATTGCACCGTAAGAGAAACATACTTGACCTTGGTTGACCTTGAAATCAAAGTACTGTAAATTGCTCTAAGATCCTCAAAAATAGTGGGTATCATGTTTTGTATTTAAAAACAAGTTTTGGCCAGGACAATGAGACCGTATAAAATAAGCATCCGATGATCCCTAGAAAACAAAATCTAAAAAAAACCTCCCAGCCATACTGCAACAATACATGTCTATATTTACATGTACGCAAATTCAATATTTTACATCAATTTTATACAAACATCGATCTGAGCTCAAGTTTTGATACAAAACATAAGGAACTATCGTCATCAAATAAGACCAAACAATTTAGAAGAAAAATTGTCTTTTGCACTATCAAATTATGATATACATGTAGCTACAAATGTCCATGACTGAAGCCAAAATATTTTATATGTGTTTTAAGTGTTGGCTGAACTAAAATGACTAGTCATGTTTATCACTGAAGGTAAAATACCTCATAGGTTATGTTTACCAAAAGTTGCTGATCTAAGGGAGCCCCATCCTAACTATCTGTTGGCTACTTGACCAGAGAAGTAAAAAGTGTGAACCACAGACAGTAGTTTGATCCCACACACCTCTGGGAGCATGTTTGTCTTAAGAGAAACCATTTAGTCTCAGTAGAAACCAGATCAGGTTGAAGTGAGGCTGGTCTGATGCTCAACTCCCCATTGGCTGGAATGCCTCAAAGAGTAGCCCTCAGTAAATATCCTAAAATAGTTTTTGTTTCTAATTATGAAGAATTAATGTATAATGTAATCCAGGATTTCTAATGTGCAATTGACAACATCTACCTACAGTATTTCAGTTAGGTTGATTGATTGACAGCAGTATTCCTACAAAAATGGACACTAGCACACTATATCACACTGGCGTGTGTGGAGGAGGGGGTCTCAAAATAAAGTACATTGAATGGGGGTCAGCAGTCCAATGGAAAATCAACTGAGCCACAGCCTTAATATCATACAAAACACTTTTTATTTTACACCTTCTTTAAGTTACAACATTTCAACGTGTTTTCAAGAATACAATTAGGTAGAAGTTATTCCATCTGAACTTGTAGCTGCCTTTCTAGCTTATCACACGTATAGTTTGTACACCAAAGTTGTGTTGTTTGCTAGATCTGGGTTAAATGTTGTATTTAAGGCTATTTCACTCAAAGGAAGCCTATCAAATGTGAAGTTTGCACAACAGTTGAACACAGTTCTGGTGTTTGCTTGATTCGCAAATGAAGCCTGCCAGCCCAATGGGGGAAGGAAACAACATTGAGGTCAGTGGCAACAAGCAAAGACGAGACCTAACAATCACAAGACAGAGGGCACCAGGGCAACAGGAAACTACTCCTGGGTCACCTGCTGTAGTAGGGTCCTGGAGTAGTACAGCCAGTGTACATGTATATATAGCTCTCTAACCCGTTAAACAAATGTAGTAGGTGTCTGGCAATCATTACTCTCTAGTGTTCCCCAAGGTTTGTCAAGAGAAATCAAACTTGTCCTGGGGCGTCTTCAATTCGGCCCAGTTTTGTCAAGTCTCTTGTTTGTTTTCTATCGGACTAGTAGTGGATAATTGCTTGGCCCACTGAGCAGAAAAGTTGAATGAGTGGGAATGATGGCTGGCCATGTTGTTTTTAAATGAGAGGTAGTACGGGTTTAATTAAGGCCATCTGACAATTGTCTCCTTCAAACCAACACATTGGCGGCCATCTTAATAATCAAGATGGCTGTCAAGTGTATTATACATATTATACCCTAGGTTTGCTTGATTCAGGTTACCATCATACTCAAGGGTATTTCACTTATACGATGACGGATTATCCTTTTCTCACTGTTTGTTTCAGAAATACCTTGTAAAACCTCCCCTATCATTAACTGACTTGTGGTCAGTACATTGACACATTATTAGTAGCCAAATATGAATACCACCACACAACATCAATGTGTATGGCATTATGAAAATCTGCATTTATTCAAATTATATCAAATCTTATATATAATCTAGAAAATGACGGATTGATTATTGTTCAAGGTTATTTTATTTCTATGACAGTGATGTACTCCCACAGTAAATGGGCAATAGTTTTGCTCTGTTTGAACATTAATGTTCCATCAGTTACTAGAAAAGACATTATGACTGGGATTGAAACATTCTGACCCTCTGGCTAAGGTTAGTTTGGAGAGTAACAATGTTGTTTTTAATAAGCACTAGAGGAAGATTAACTTTCCAACATTTTCATAATAATTCACATTTCATGGTTGTGTAAGTGTCAATTATTGTCAGAATACATTCATCATATATGTAATTTAAATAACCTTAAGCAGGGTGTAAAACACTAATCACTATCAGTCATGAAACATTCAGTGTTTAGTTGAGAGGTAGAAATGTCTGTACAAGACTTACGAAACAGCATGAAAAGACATGACACTTTGCCAATACGGAAAGGCTGAAGTGTTACTGGGAAGCGTTTGAGTTTAAGGGTTAAGTCTCGAGGGTTCGTGAAAAATCCTCCCAAAGTTCAGAACAGGTCTCGTTATTTTCTCTTCTACCTTTCTAACAGATGGTTTATTTTAGAGGGATCCAGCCTCTGCCAAAGGCCCCTCAATGCAGCCCACCTACAGCCGGTTTTCATTCTAACTCAATACAGACAGCCGCTCTTGTTTAGTACATATAGACCCAATGCCTGTATGTTTGAATCCTGGATAAAGGTTAGTGTAAAATTAATGTTCCTCCAGCGCTGAGTAAAGACCTAATGCTGGTCACACCAACAAATAATCAATCTTACTTCTACAAGTATTTCCAAAAATTAATCATCAGATTTGCGCTTGGATGTGGATTAATTAAAACCAGTGAACATTGTACAATGTTTTTGGTCCTGGAGGACAAACTATAAAGCCCACACACATGTAGATAAGGTACTATTTTGATAAAACAAAAATTCAATATCCTGTCAAAAGCGTTAATATTAACTTGATTATGGTCTGACGAATAGGAGCCTGGACATTTCTAGAAACTGAATTGTAGGGTCAATTAATCCTGAGTCCCCATCACTTGGTCAGATACTGTAGGTCTTGCTGGACAAAGATCAGGAGTTGTTATTTCTCTGCATTTATAAATACACACCCTTCGTTAAAGAGGCATGAAGTTCATCTAAGGTCAATTCACGAATGGATACTAGATTTCCACACGTAACATTACATAAGACTTTGGATATACACATCAATTTAAAATGAGTCAAAAAATGACAGCCAAGACATGGTGCTAAAAAAAAATTATCACTAAAAATATTACTAATTTAAAAAATTTAAGACAATAGAACTATGCTAAATAGAAGCCTGAGTTATTTTTGCTTTAATACAGTCTGTCTTTTTACAATCTCTACTGAAAGCATCTCAGACTGGGCAATGTATATATGAGGCAGCCTGTTTGAAGCAGATGTTTACGAAGGAAGTGAGCGACTTTTGTAAATCAGGGATGGCAAAGAGTGGCAAAAAATAGCTTTTCTATATACACATACTGAAGCCATGTGTGAAACTTTTCTACCTTCACACACAGAAGATTACCCTAAGGGGCCAGACACACAAAAACTTATCCGATAAAGTGAATAGACATGTGCTATGCAGATCGTAAACGGAAAATTGTAGAACACTTTCTCTAGTTTCAATCTATGTCTCTTATTGACAGAAACCAGATCACAATTTTAGGATAAAATAAAGATAATGGCACACAACGAAGCAATTCAATTAAAACATATTTGGTTGTTCATAAAAACATAACATAGCAATGCACACAGCAAGACCTGAGGCAGAAAAATGTCCACCGTCCTTTGGACACCCGGAATTAAAAACTTTCCTCTTTTGGACACCCTGTTTTAAGAAACTTTAACATACAGGAGATAGGGATACTGTAAAAAAAAATGGACACCCATTAACTTAAAAAAGTGAAGCAAGATGACCATCATGGAGACCATACTCTTGATTTCTGACTAAACCCCTGGCACACAGTGAATCAAGAAGACCATCATGGACACCATACTCTTGATTTCTGACTAAACCCCTGGCACACAGTGAACCAAGATGACCATCATGGACACCATACTCTTGATTTCTGACTAAACCCCTGGCACACAGTGAACCAAGATGACCATCATGGAGACCATACTCTTGATTTCTGACTAAACCCCTGGCACACAGTGAATCAAGATAACCATCATGGAGACCATACTCTTGATTTCTGACTAAACCCCTGGCACACAGTGAACCAAGATGACCATCATGGACACCATACTCTTGATTTCTGACTAAACCCCTGGCACACAGTGAACCAAGATGACCATCATGGAGACCATACTCTTGATTTCTGACTAAACCCCTGGCACACAGTACAAATATATATCCAGAATCAATGAATATTTTATTTAGAAACAAACTTATCCTTCTTGAAAGATAAAATATTTATGATTTCTGACAGGGAAACTAATCGACACAGTGAGACTTCTCCTCGATTATATCCCTAATCAACCTAACAAGTACATGTGTAATCCTTGTCTTTGAGAACAAATCAATTTCAGAGCCATTAACAAGTCATCAAGAATTTGTAGCATACTTTAACCTAAAAGCCTTGATAAAGTCCCAGGAGGAATTTATTCCATTCAACAATATTTTGTGTCAGTACAAAATTTTTAAACAAGGAATAGGCTTAAAAATGTCAAAACAGATTTGGCGAATTAACAGTATTGGGCACGACAACCAATCAGGTTTGAGTTGGAAATTACTCTGTGAACTTCAACAAGATAGTTAAACAATCTGTCTTCTTTATAGATAACACCTGGAGAAACATGCACAAAACAAGGGAGTTTTCTAATGACAAATTGCAGGTTTGGTGTTAGTTTGAGGTTGAATTCAGTACTCAAGGTTGTTTCACTCGGACACTGGAAACAAACAAAGATAAGACAGGACCAAGACAGGACAATCCCAGGACACTATACATGTTTGTTTGTTTGATTGGGGTTTAACGTCGTACTCAAGGGTATTTCATTTTTACGACGACATGCCAGCCCAATGGGTGAAGGAAACCACCCTCGACACCACTGGCAACAAACAAAGACAATATAGGACAAATACAGGACAATAACAGGACGCTATACAGACACCACAAACAAATCGCGTCATGTTGCCCTTTAGCTCTGAGAGCATAGACATGCATGTGTGTGGGTTTTTTTCCATTTAAAATATGCAGAGACCATATTGGTTTGTTGAATTTAATCTCAAACAGAAATTTGAGTAAAACGAAAATACCAGAATAGTTCAGGCCGACATTGAAAAAACAATTACGTAATTAACATAAAATGCTTATGAAAATTTAAGGTAAATACTTACGTCACCAACTGCCTCGACTACATCTCTACCTATAGCAAGACCCTGCACAAATGTTCTGGCTGCTACAAAAGCTTTGCGTACTTCCTTTTTTAATTTCTGCGGCACATCTCCAAACGGCTGTAGATCATTCATATTCTCCACGACACAGTTCAAATAATCCTCGGAGAACATAAACCTCGAGTTCATTAACGGGAACATTTTTTTAAGTAAGCGTACAAAGAAACTTTCCAGAGCTTCCATCAAGTTGATGTTTCTTCCTTTGTAATATCCTCTCAAGTCTGTGAATAAGTCCATGAAAACCTGTGAATTTTGTTGGTAAATCAACCCGTAAGTCCGCACAAACATTTCGTGTAAGTCTGCCTTGGCTTTTTCCAATAGCTCTATGAAGAATCCTGAAACAAATAAGAGAGTCTGAATTAGAATTGGTTTCAAATAATTATTATAGCTGCACATTACTGTACATAGAAAACTGAGAGAAAACCTTGTTAAAACCCTCCTCGTGTTTGCCAGAGCCACCTCAAGAGACTCCACCATATTGTCGGAGAATCACCATGCACATTAACAAATCTGTGTCGTTATTCACATTACAAATTGTTTATTGCATATTTCAGATGAGAATAAGTTCCATTAAGATTTATTTTTGTTGATTTGTATTGATTTTTCTAGGCAATAATTTATCAAGTACAGTAGATGCAGTTTAAAATGCGACAAATTAAGTTCATTTCATACCAGAGTTTGTTACACGATGTTGAAAGTATATCTCTAATCTTGATAATCAGTTATTATGTGATTTCACTGGGAGAATTTGTCCCACCTAATAAATCAAATTATTCTAATAAATAGCGTAGAAATTGTGAAAATGTATTCAGAGAATCTAGAGGAATTTCATTCATGTCATTGGAGGTCACTGACATGTGATCAATGACGGCAGTGTCGTGTTTAACGTTGACCTTTACAAGAAAGCCTTTTATGTAGACAATAGCTGCAGACATAACATGCTAGGAATTCGCACCCTCAAAATGGGTCGAGGTAAAATGTTGACTTGGGAATTAAGCGGAGAGAGTTTTTGGAATTATTAGAGAAAAGGAAGTCCCGTAAGCAAACATAGGCCGCATTGTGCAATACATTAAGAGTCTGTACAACAACAATACGACTCAATGAGACACGAGAAAAGAATTTTTTCGTCGTGTGTTGAGAAATGCAAAGGGAGCAAAACCTGCATGCGATACATTTATAATTTGCAGCCAATTCTATAGCCAATCAAAAGCAGCGTTAAGCTCTATGGTCTTCTTTAGCTCTATCACAGCTCATGTTGTTGAAAGCGTTGACAGTTCACAATAAATGATGCCCAACTGAATTAATTTGGATAACTTTTGTAAAAGGTTTTCATTAACTGCACCCCATGTGCTCTGTTTGCGCTGATTACGACCGGATTAACTCGTTGTCTTGACAAAGACACACATAAAGCTTACCACATGCTATGCTATAACAACAACAACACTATATTATGACAGTCACGCCTTGTTTTAAAACCAACCTGCGGAGTATTCCCAGGTTATAAAGACTTTATTTATGATTAAAATCAGTAGACAAGGATTATTGCCAGATTAACCTTTGACGCAGTATATAGTGGCACATTATAGTATATCTACACTGTAAATTGATGTAACTTATATAGGAGAATGATCATTTGCGCAAATTCTTTTGACATAAACGAACGATAAGTTACGTGGGTGTAAATTCACGCCTGCGCTATGCATACAAAACCACTCATACTGGTATACACTTTAAACAAATTTAACAACCCCTTTCTAAAATCATCTCTAGCTTTGATTTTACATGCCTGTTTAAATCATTCTTCCAAACTGTCAGTTCATCACACAACATTACATTTTCATAAACTGGTTCCTAACTAATTTTGGTTTTAATTTCAAGATGCACTCTCCTAAAAATAATGAATACAAATTTAGTTAGAAGAAAGAACGCAAGTGACATTTTACATGTATGTAAAAAAAAAGTTTTCTAGAATTCCTTAATCGTTGAAAAACATGATAGTTTAAACACTTGCATCATTTTTGCA
>JARDVA010007132.1:0-13311 GCA_030265315.1 Mopalia swanii
ATGCAGGCTAATAATGTGAATTTTTGTATTAACAAATAAAAAAAAACAGACAAATTTTGACCTCGAAGGGGCCGACCAATCTTAAGGATGTACAAAACCGTATTAAACATACAGCCATCATCCGAACACATGGTATCTATAAATATATATAGACGCTCCTATAGATAGACCATATGCCATAAAGCTGCTTATTTGTTATCTGACCTAGCCTCATATGGTGGATTTATATTGGCACATACACTCAAAATCGTGAGAACTCAAGTCAGGTGTATTTGTTTTGATAGTTCTTTTCAAACATCCTTAGACTCCAACATCTGATTAAAACCGTCACTGTTTTACGTCCATGCGTTGCGTACAGCTCGTCTGCGCTGCAAAGCTAAAGGGTAAATGATACTCCAAAAATAGTGCAGGGATTGGATTTTATAGTCCTACTATATCGTTGAATTGGCTTATTCCATTGGGCGGTGGGTGGATTTATGGGAGAATCCAAGATGGGTCTACATTATATGCCAATAGGCGACGTGGTTTGTTTGTTTGATTGGGGTTTAACGTCGTACTCAACGGTATTTCACTTATAGACAACGGATTGTCTACTTCGTATTGCACTATGCCTTATTACAGCGGAAAACTCGGGAGGAAACCTCGTAAAAACCACCCCGCGATTGCCGGAACCACAACGTGTGACTCGCTCATATACCCGATGGTCGATAGGCGGACTTGATCCGGTGAACGGTACATTTAGTCGACTCGGATAACACGATAGAGGTTTCTAATGCGCCAAGATTAATACACCCATGTTTTAACCTTGGTTCGCGAAGATAACAGGCATTGTCACTGTTAGATGTTAAAGTCACAAATACTTTGTGGTTGTCGTCTCTTCCAAAATTGACAAATCTAATTTTTTTTCTCTCAATCTGACAGCGGTAATAGAGAGACCATATATAAATTAGAAGAGGTGACTTGCTATTTGTTACAAAATAACAAAATTCAATGTATAAAACAACCTCACGAAATGGATTTTCTCCAAGGAACCATCAACTATATTTTGAGACTGCATTGGCAGATGTGGAAACGTAGTTAAGGCAGAAACAAGAAATATATGCTTCGCTCATCTGTTGAATATCACCCTGTCTTTCAAAACTGGATTGGGTTAAATTTCGACTCTTTTTCGCATACAAGCACCTACCTGTAGTTGCGATGTTCTTACACAGGATATAGTGCCCAGTATACCAAATGTCTTCAAGACTTGTCATATATTTTTGAAAGTCGACTATGTTGCTTAAATTTGTTAGAGGCTATACAGAAATACAAAATGCATATCGACCGTGGTGCTAACTGCTATCCAGTCTATACTGACTACGTTAAACTCTAAGAATATTATCAAGATGAGCATTAATACATTTTCTCTTAACCAGAGAATGCAATCAGAAATCTATGTATACGTAACTGTCAAGGTCTGGCTTCTCCTATCTACCGACAAAGTTCAGTGGAGTTGTCTAAAATTCTATACATCGCCCCGACACCCATGGCTTAGTGGATAGCGTGTTCGCTTACTAATCCTACTTCGATGTATTGTCCACGGGGTCGAGCGCGTCTGTAGACCATCAGGTATATGAGTTAGTCACACGATGTGGCTTCGGCGGTCGTGGTTGCTATTTTTGTGAGGGGGGGCTCCTGGTTTTCAACCGTAAGGACAGTGTGAAGTGGACAATCCGTCCTCATATGAGTAAAATACCCTTGAGTGCGACGCTGAGCCCCAATCAAACAAGCGTCCTGACAAGACCCTTGAATAGCAATATATAACCCACATATCATCCAATTAAAAGGAACAATATTTAATTCTTGACATTTTGTGCACGAGGGAAAATGGAATATATGACCATAAATTGAGTAGCGTTTTAAGGAAATGTTCCATTCCTATATCTTTAAATATTAGTCAACATTTGATCAAATCGATCATAGAAGCTGGAATCTTGATAAGTGATCGTCGAAGAAAGCTCAATTTCCAATTTTCAGCTTAACGGCTTCTCTTCTATACATTCCGGTTTCGTTTGTCACGTTGCTTATTGAACAAACCCCTAGTTAACGCTTCTAGATTACGGATAAGAAACCCAGGCCGTGTTGTTGTTATATAATCACTAAAGCCGAACTGGCATAGTGAACAATGGATAGAAAGTCCTTCTCTTAAGTATTTTGCGACGATAAAAGTAAATGGTCGAACTTCAAAAGCTAGTAGTGTATCATTGCATGACATTCGATTAATAAGTAAGAGACAATTCACAATTACATATGTCATGATACTGTTATAATATTTTCTGTACTATGAAATAAGACTTGTCTTATGTGTGTTCCAATACTAAAAATGTATCTAGTGCAGCATGACATAGCCCAATTGAATGCCTATATAGATATATAGTTAACGAGTTAACGAGGTAAAGAATTTCTAAACCTATGTGGGCATTTTCGTACCGTAACTGAAAATTCTGCAAATAACTTCTGTGCGAGACGAAGCTTAACACATTCCATCTGGAATTCGAAAAGAAGTTGTCACCTTCCGCAATAATACAGCCTGTGAGCATCGGACTCAATGGTATTAAGCGAGTCTTATCCCCTTAAATCTGTCTACGCTGGTCCGAGTCGCAGAAAACAGGCGGCGAGCCCAGTCAATAATGCAATACTGGTCATTAAGATGTATTAAATGGTACGCAGTAGAAGACCAAGTATTATATTAGTTCGTGTTAGGTGTTGGATGAAAGAATGAAAATAAGTAAAGAGAGCACTACTTCGATTGAACTATATTACCTTTAGCCAGAGGGCCTTGTTGAATGATTAATTTCGCCAGACTGTTACACGTATAGGCTACAAAGACACAATCCTGCCCTCTTCCAGAGACTATAGATAAGTAATTTGTTTGCTATTTTCGATATTTCTTCGAATATGTTTAAGGAAATGATACCTAACGGCTTGTTCTTTGATATTGTGAAGGTGTTATAGTCTTCAGGTCCACTTTCTTTGGAATTCGAACTTTGCAATTATTTATGTTTTGGCGTACAAGTTAAGTACACATTTTGTCCACAGCATCGTTTTATTGAATACATGACCACATTATAATAATGCGTTTCTTCCTCAATATTGTCAATGTTGATGTTCAAAGTCGCCTATATTCTACTAGCACATGATGTCGTGATTAAAAGCCCCGTTTCATCTCAAATAAAAGATAGAGTACAGTGACATACACAATCTCAGATATTTTGAATTACTTTCATCAAATATTAATGGTACGGTACTGTGAAACCGTATACTGTTTTAGTGTTTAGAAACGGAACCATAGTACGACTAGCTTTAATTATTTATTAGAAAATGGTAATGTTCAGATCCTTAACAGAGAAGTAGGATCTGGCATACAAAACCGTGGGTTGTGAGTTTTCATTCCAATAGATGACGCTTATGCCAAGTGACAATGTATGAATACTAAGGACCTGCAATGTTGACAAAATCTTGTCAACCAAAACTTATTGGCCCTAGAAATTTGTTTCTCTTGTATACTATAATGGGGTTTTGTGAGAGAGAAGTAGATATGTTATGTACAAGATTTTGATATTCCTCTAAAGAACACAAGTACATGGGATGCTTGGTTGGTCATATAGGAATAGAAACGGAATTATTTCTTTTTTAGACCCTTTACCTGCTTCCCAATTGAAACCAAGTAGATACAAAGTTTAATGAGTTTGAAGCCAATACGCCTCTCTTTCTTAGCGTTTCTCTTTCTGACATTGTTACAGGGCGATTAGGTTATTTTCGTTTAGGAGCTTATTCTAGCCCTTGGTCTAATTTGTAACTGTTTAGTTGTCTGAGGGTTTGGGATTCAAGTTGGCGACGAATTCGCCTAATACATCTATTTCAAATCCGTTGTCTACCTTTTCAGTTTTTACGTGTGCCAGTTCAGATGATAAACAAATCGGCCCTTGCTTTAATTATATTCCGACCGACTGAAAAATGAAACACATTTTTATGAATATAAAAATGTTAAGTAGTTGTGAATATGCGTTTAACAGAAGTTAATTCTTTAAACGGCCTGATAGAGCACACACGCTATTATACTACAACAGAATGTACAAGCAGCAGTAGCAGAAAACTACTAGCATGTTACATCATCTTTTCTTGAGGTCAAAATAATAATTATTCTGAAACTAACATGATTAGGTTTATTTAAATAGACATGCCTTGCTGTATATATTTTATACAGGATCTTTTTATCGACATCCCAGACGCTAAAGTCACAAAGAATAAGATAGAAAAGGAGAGTATAATGTGTTTAAGGAATACAGCTGACAGACTGCATTACACTTGTCCAATTTAAAACACAGTGACAAAAAGGGTTTTTTTTCTCAAAAAGTTGTCTTTAGGGACTTGGTTGTAAGATATTTTACACACAAAGCAGGTTTAACTGACTTCTAGTCTTTGTTGGCTCGTTTCAGGAAGAACATATCAATTTGTCTACCCTCGTCAATGTATGCTATTAACTAGCTGGAATAGGCTAGGGTAAAAGTATTTAGGAGATCTGTTGTGAACGCGTTTCTGCAATTTAAAACCCATTATCTAGTTCACACGGTTCCTGGGAACGAATTTCACTAGACACAAACCCTGACTGTCCCGGAATACATCGGCTGCGAAGTGCGTCTCCAAAGATGTATTATATTTACTCGATCTGACGAGCATTTATGTAAACAGATATAGGTACTTACATGTTCCAGGTTCTAGTAATAACATTTAAATATTTCGACAATAAACACAATAATAAGGTTTGTCTTACGAGGGGAAAACAGAAATATTTTATTATTTTGTGTTTGTGTTCAAACTGTCAATGGCGGCACATTTTGTTCTGCCTCTTCACAAACATAGAAGAACTCACTATTTTGTTTCAGTTGAACGGGTCCTTTAGAAAATTAATATAGATGGTGAATATTCACAGTAATTTATTGACCGAAAACACACGAACTATTATACAAATTCCGAATTTTTGACCAAGCTGGTTTATAAAGGTCTTAGTGGTGATGTTTGGAACTCGATATTTCATACAGTTTAATACGATTTCAGATGAAGCGGAGGCCTTCGGAGCAGCTGCACAAAAGGAAGGAATGTAATGACAATGTAATAAAAACGTCAATGACCCCACAGTTTGTTCTACCTCATCACAAACATAAAAGAACTCACTCTTTTGTTACAGTTGAAGATGAGGCCTTCGGAACAGCTGCACAACTGGCAGGAATGTAATGCCACTTGGTGTAATAAAAACGCTAAGCGTTGCAATTTACAAAATACCATTTCATTAGTGTGAGTGGTGTAGCTGCTATTTCCCCACTTCATTTTCACTGTCTTATACAAAACCTCTAATTTCAAAGTGCTGCCATGAAGAAACTACAATGAATTTCAAAACTACTCTTTAGAAAATGTTTGTGAGTTTAAAGGTCAAACTATCTTTACATACAATTTTAATACAGTCTATAACATTACAAAATTCAAACTGATGTGGTTCAAGTCCGAGTTTTAGTTCACTAAGCGGTGCGTTTGTACAAAAGCAACACTTAGTGTAATAATTATAACACTACGGGGCGTTACAAAGTGAATCTACATTGATGCTTAGCACGAATATTGTTCCCACTACGAATTGCCCTATGACGGCTTTGTATCTTGTCGCTACTGTCTATATGCCTATATGTGCCCAGAAAATGATGAGAGATAAGTTCGATTACATATGGACAGAGTGGACTGATCTGTTCGCTATATAGATTCCATCGGGGAAATAAGGTTAACTCACACTCTGGAATCCCAGTAAATAAGACTGGCTGTTTGATAAAACTATTATTATAGAGCGGACTCTCTGTCTGACCGTAATCATGAAACGGTGCCGCATTATATCGACACCAACTTTTTCGAATCGATAATGGCATAGCGCTTTACAGTGTCCTGGGATAGACGCAATTACATAAGTCACTTGAGATCGTTTTACTAGCGCTAATATATTATCTTTATCAATACGGTCAGTGACGATATCAACTTGGCATGCGGTTGACCATGTTGATCGAATAAATCTCCGTGCCATAATTATAGCAAACGCCAGTTCAATTTTATCTATCTGTTCCTGTATTTTTCCAGCTCCCAACCAGCTAAACAGGTTGTTTAAATTATGCTGTAGGAAAAATATGAATATACATGTATGTATGTTTAAGTTGTCATTCGTTCGTGCTTGAGTATCATTCGCTGTGTGCTTCTATACAGCTTAGTTTCCAGCGTTCTTTTAATTATCAATACTAATGCTATTCAAGGATTCAATGTTTGCCTAAATACTACATGTTATTTGTTGAAGTCGATTCACACATGGAATGAATAGTTGTTCAGTGAATATCGTCTCATGAGAATGAACATCATTTGATTTTGGAGTTGAAAGAGATATCAGCCCATTTATTCCGATGAAAGTAAGAAACCAATTCCTTACAAGTATATAGATTAAGTCGATCTGATTATCCCAGCTTCTGCTGAGGAGTATCAGGAATCCAAGCACATGCCGGTTACTCGAGTCAATAATATAAGCGGAATACTGTACAATTTGACATTGAATTTGGAAGGCGCAAACAGCGGGCACATTGGTTTTGGGTTGCCAATGGCTTTAGTTGGTGACACAAGCTAATAAGGCCAGCCAGTGTGTATCGGTTTAGTTAACTACTATATTGTCAAAAAGCCCTCTAGATCAATTACATTCATATACTAAAGCTTGGTAGTCTTTCTTCGGAGCAATCTAAAATTGTACATGACTTGTCTGCTCTCGATAGTTATATCTGCTCAAAAGAAAAGTATAATTTGTTTGCAATAATAGCCCATCCAACTATGTGTTCATCTTAATCCGACACAGTTCAAATGGAACAGTGGTTGTCTATCAAATGCACTACGGCTGCCGAATAAATGCCCCAACTATCTTGCTTATTAAAACACTAAATGTCAACAATACCAAATCCTCTTGCACGTTAAAAGTTACTTGATGTGAATAAAACAAGGCGCATGGACGTGGTACAGTGGTTAACGTGTCGGATTTACTGATCCGTCATCGGTATACAAATTACAGGTTCGCGTCATCCAGTGTTTGTTTGGTTGTTTGATTGGGGTTTAACTTCGTACTCAAGGGTATTTCACTTATATGACGACGGATTGTCCACTTCACCCTGTTCCTTGGACTATTATGGTGGAAAACCGGGAGGAAACCTCGTATAAACCACCCTCTCGATTGCCGGAGCCACATCTTGTGACTCACTCATATCGGGCGATGGACGGACTCGATCCCGTGAACGGTACATCGAAGTAGGCGTTAGAAAGCGCACTCGCTAACCACCACGCCACAGCCAGTGGACCACAGGTATACGAGTAATTCAACCAGAGTGACCCCGGTAATCGCGTGTGTAGTTTTTACGAAGATACCTACCAGTGAGAAGTAGACAATCTGTTGCCAGATTACTGCGGTGAGCATCAGTTTAATATCGTTCGCAATCACATCTGACACAGCATGCAGTAGTCATTTTAAATAATTTTCCAGTAAAAATGTACTCGAGAATGACTGGGTGTCTATTACCTGGTAAACTGGTTCATGACTATTGAATGAAGAAACCAGTCAAACAATTATAACAAATGCCCCAGCACAGTTACACACTGGGTGCTGAACCATAAGTAAAGGTCATTTCCCAATATGATATCTTTATCACATAAATAAGTTAATTTCAGTTTAATACAGCCATAAGATTTGCGATCGCATCACATACACTAAAAATGAACCTTTGGCATCTGCCGACGTGTTCGTGTAATAAAGTCATCATCTAATTTATGATCAGAAATGTTACGCTTCTCTCGTCTTCCATCTGTCTTTCGATCTAATCAAACTTTGGTGCTGAAAGAGTACAACGCTCGTCACGTCCAGTCCACTGACCTAGATAACGTCTTTATATAGGTCAGTGGTCACGAATTGTTAAAATGTCCCTGTAATGATTTGGTAATTGGTCAGAAATATTTGTCAGACATTGACTCGAATTAAAACTATTTTTTTCTTTTCTTTCATATTTTAATTAAATAAATATTGCATTTCAACCGGCAGTGTTGTATGTTGATGTACTGAAAGAGTGCATTGCTCGCAATGACACATTTCCATCTTTTGGAAGTATTCAAATGTCTTTTTAATTCTTTCTTCATCGATCAAGACTAATTGTTCGATGTTTACTGGAGTAAAAACAAATTTGTGTTACTGTTATATCATACTTCGGTTAAATAAATATTGCATTTCAACCGGCACTGTTTTCTGTTCCGCGGATAGTGATCAGCCGGATGTACGCTTTACACTGACCCAGATGTGTTTTGTACCAATGCGCACTCCTTGTTTCTCTGTTGACAGCGAAGCGAAATTAGATATTGATTTCTGATTCAAATCGCTACAAAAAGGCATTTATGGGATAAATAGAATATCAAATTCGTGACCCGGATATCACATTTATGAAACTTGGGTTGTAATTTTCATTTATTCCTCGCCGGAGGCTCGGAATAAATGAAAATTACTATCCTCGTTTCATAAATATGTTATATAAGGTTAAAGCTGACATTTGTAAATAATAACCAACGTTTGTCTCACCTGTGTGATGCAAGTCACGCGTGAAAACTATTGCGCGAAACTTGTCAATGAATTGCAAAAGTCTTCAAGACTTGACATATACTTTTGAAAGTCGACTATTTTGCTTAAATTTGTCAGGGAATATGTTATAGAGAAATACCTGGTGTCATGTCGATTATACTGCTAGCAGCTGTCCAGTCTATACTGACTAGGTTCAAAATGAGCATTATTACATCTTCTCTTAACCAGACAATGCAATCAGAAATCTATTTACATAACTGTGAAGGTCTGGCTTATCCTATCTTTCGACAAAGGTCAACGGAATTAGTTGACATTCTATACATCCTCCCGACACACAGGGCTAAGTGGGTAGCCTGTTCGCTTACTGATCCTACTTTGATGTACCGTCCACGTAGTCAAGCGCGTCTGTTGACCATCAGGTAATACGAGTGAGTCACACGATGCGGCTCCGGCAATCGCTGGTGTGATTTTTGCGAGGGTTCCTCCCTGTTTTCCACCGTAATTAGGCAAGAACAGTGAGAATTGGACCACTCGTCGTCATATAAGTGAAAAACCCTTGAGTACGACGTTGAACCCCAATCAAATAAGCCTCCTGACAAGACCCTGGCATATCAATATATAACCAACAGATCATCCAATTAAAAGGGACAATATTTAATTCTAGACATTTCGTGCAAGAGGTAAAATGGAATATATGACCATAAATTGAGAGACGTCTTATGGAAATGTTCCATTCCGTGATCTTTAAATATTTGAAAACATTTGATCAAATCGATCATAGAAACTGGGTTCGTGACAAGTGCTCATTAGAGAAAGTTCAATTGCAATTTTTCAACTTAATGGCTTCTCTTCTAAACATTCCGGTTTCGTTTGTCACGTTGCTTATTGAACAAACCCCTGGTTACCGCTTCTTGATTACGGATAAGAAACCCAGGCCGCGTTGTTGCTATATAATCACTAAAGCCGAACAAGTATAGTGAAGAATGTATATAAAGTCTTACTCATCAATATTTTGCGACGATAAAAGTAAATGACCGAACTTCAGAAGCTAGTAGTGTATCATTGAATGGCATTCGATTAATTACTAAGTGAGGATTCATAATAACATATGTCATCCTACTGTTATAATGTTTTCTGTACTCTGTAATAAGACTTGTCTTATATATGTTCCAATACCCAAAATGTATCTAGTGCAGCATGACAAAGCCCAATTGAATGCATATACATGTAGGCCTATATCTACAGTTAACCAGGTAAGGGATTTCTTAACCTATTTGTTTGTGGGCATATGTGTAATTTAACTGAAAATCCAGCAAATAAGCTCCATGCGAGGGGAAGCTTGACTGCATTCCATGGGGAATTCGTAAAGAAGTTGTCACCTTCCTCCAAAAAACAACCTGTGAGCATTGGTTTCAATGATATTAAGCGAGTCTTATCATCTTAAATCTGTCTGCGCTGGCCCGAGCCACAGAGAACAGGCGGCGAGCCCAGTCAATAATGCAATACTGGTCATTAAGACGTATTGAATGGCACGCGGTAGAAGACCAAGTATTATATTAGTTCGTGTTCGGTGTTGGATGAAAGAATGAAAATAGAAACTCTCTCAGTGTTAAGTAAAGAGAGCAGTAGTACTATTGAGCTATACTGCCCTTAATAGCCAGAGGGCGTTGTTGAATGATTAATTGAGCCAGACTTTATAATTACATCTATTGGATACAAAGACACAATCATGCCCTCACCCAGCGACTTTATAGATTACTTGTTCGCTATTTTTGATGTTTCTTCGAATATGTTTCAGGTAATTTTTCTTACTTTCAATTTCGAAGTTTTAGATCACGTCTGATATCATGTTAAATTACTTTTATGTTATGTGAGGGAAATCCAAAGTGCCCGGATGTTCATATTGGACTTAACTTATTACTTTATTGCATATTTTCAAAGACAAACATCAATATTGCACTCGCATTTGAGTAAGCATAGCCGTTAATTAGTTAATTTAACAGGCGGGACTGACGTCATTGTTCGAAAACACTGTCAGTCACCAGTGGGGAACAACCACGGCTAGATGATATAACTACAGTGGTTTGGAACAATGACGTCAGCTCCGCTTTTTAAATTAACTAATTAACGGCTATGCTAATTCGAATGCAAGTGCAATACAGATGGTTGGCTTTGAAAATATATCAAAAAAATAATAAGTTTAGGTCGAAAAACAGTTGTCTTTCCCTTTAATGGTTTACACATGACTAGAAATGATCCCTAACGGCTTGTTCTTTGATATTGTAGAAGGTGTTATTGTCTTCATAAAAAATATCAGGTCCTCTTTCTTTGGTATACAGAACTTTGCTAGTATTTCTGTTTCCGCGTAAACGTTTATAGGTACATATTAACCTTTTTGATTCCAAAGCATCGTTTCATTAAAAACAGCAAATGTTGTGTTCTCTCGGTAAATAATGATGTTCAAATTCGCTTATATTCTATCAGCGCATGTATATATCGTGACTAAAAGCCACGTTTCATCTCAAACAATAGATAGAATACAGTGCCATACACAACCACAAAGATTTTGAATTACTTTAATCAAATATTAATGAACTGTGAAACCGTATACTGTGTTAGTTTTTAGAAAAGGAACCATAGTACGACTAGCTTTAATTATTTATTAGAAAATGGTACAGTTCGGTCCTTAACAGAAAAGTAGTATCTGCAAAACAAAAGCGTGGGTTGTGAGTTTTCATCCCAATAGATTCGCTTATGCCAAGTGACAATGTATGAATACTAAGGACCTGAAATGTTGACAACAACGTGCAAACCAAAACTTACTGGCCCTTTAGAAATGTGTTTCTCTTGGATGTTAGACTAATGCCTGTGTAATGCAAGTCATGCACACTTGAAAACTGTTGCCCGAAACTTGTCAATGAATTGCAAGTCTTCAAGACTTGACATATACTTTCGAAAGTCGACTATTTTGTTTAAATTTGTCAGGCAATATGTTAACCAGAGAATGCAATCAGAAATATATGTTTATAACTGTCAAGGTCTGACTTCTACTATCTACCGACTAAGCTAAGAGAAATTACCTGAAATTCTATACATCGTCCCGACACCCATCGCTTAGTGGATAGTGTGTTAGCTTACTTATTATGCTACTTCGATGTACCGTCCACGGGATCGAGCGCCTCTGTCGACCATCAGGTATATGAGTGAGTCACACGATGCGGCACCGGCACTCGCGGGTGTGATTTTTGCTAGGGTTCCTCCTGGTTTTCCACCGTAAGTGGAGTACACAATCCGTCGTCATATAAGTGAAATACCCTTGAGTGCGACGATTAGCTACAATCAGCCAAGCGTCTTGACAGGACCCTGGTATAGCAATATATAACTGACATATCATCCAAGTAAAAGGGACAATATTTAATTCTAGATATTTTGTGCATGAGGTAAAATGGAAAGTTTGACCATAAATTGAGAGACGTTTTAAGGAAATGTTCCATTCTTTAATCTTTAAATATTTGATATCATTTGATCGGATAGATCATAGAAACTGGATTCTTCTTGACAAGTGCTCGTTACAAATATTTCAATTACAATTTATCAGCTTTGCGGATTCTCTTCTACATATTCCTGTTTCATTTGTCACGTTGTTTATTGAACAAACCCGTAGTTAACTCTTCTAGATTAAGGATAAGAAATCCAGGCCGTGTTGTTGTCATATAATCACTAAAGCCGAACAAGCATACTCAAGAATGTATATGAACTTTTATTTATAAGTATTTTGCGACGATAAAAGTAAATGGTCGAACTTCTAAAGCTAGTCGATATAAAGGTTTATTAAGAAACTTGTCTCTTTTAGCTATAGTTAACGAGGTAAGGGATATCTGAACCTATGCGGGCAGTTTTGTACCTTTACTGAAAATTCTGCAAATAAGTTCTGCGAGAGACGAAGCTTAACTGAATTCCATCTGGAATTGTCACCTTCCGTGAAAAAACAGCCTGCGAGAATCGGACTCAATGATATTAAGCGAGTCTTATCATCCTAAATCTGTCTGCGTTGGTCCAAGCCGCAGACAACAGGCGCGGCGCGCCCAGTCAATAATGCAATACTGGTCATTAAGACGTATTGAATGGCATCGCAGTAAAAAGACCAAGTATTATATTAGTTCGTGCTAGGTGTTGGATGAAAGAATGAAAATAGAAACTCTCTCAGTGTTAAGTAAAGAGAGCAGTAGTACTATTGAGCTATACTGCCCTTAATAGCCAGAGGGCGTTGTTGAATGATTAATTGAGCCAGACTTTATAATTACATCTATTGGATACAAAGACACAATCATGCCCTCACCCAGCGACTTTATAGATTACTTGTTCGCTATTTTTGATGTTTCTTCGAATATGTTTAGGTAATTTTTCTTAATTTCAATTTCGAAGTTTTAGATCACGTCTGATATCATATTAAATTACTTGTATGTCATGTGAGGGAAATCCAAAGTGCCCGGACGTCCCATCTTCCCGAGGCAAGGCGGAAAGGAAGATCGTCGCATTAAGCCTGTCTTCCTTTCTTACCTTGCCTCAAAAGGCGATAAAACATGAGTTAGCTAGAGTTGACCACGGCTACTTTCGGATGACCTCTCTGTACTCTACCCAATCAG
>JARDVA010007465.1:0-13303 GCA_030265315.1 Mopalia swanii
ATGAAGGAACTTGTATTCACAGTACATCAAACACTTCACATCTTTTGATTGTGTTTTGATTAGAGTACATCGTCGTCATGTAAGTGAATACCCTTGGGTACCGTGGCAATGAACGAATGAGTAAATATATTATTCTGTACCAATTCAAATATTGTCACGTTACGGGTGAAATGAGATCAGTTTGGGATGGTTTAGAAAATATACAATTTAAACGAGCCTTTGAGAATTCCATTTAACCGTATTATAACACAGAATACACGTTAAGCTCTCCAGCTATGGTATATGGTCAGTGCTAGTTAGTTAATTAGTGTCGGGACATGTTTGTATAGTCAGTTATGTTATCGAACTCTGGCGGCTGCAGAGAGCTTCCAGTTGCCCTGTATTATCAGCTATAAAGGACAACAATCTGTTTGTGATTTCTTTGTATTGTGTCCTGTCTTGCCAGTGAAGTTGGCTTCCCTCTCGTATTGGGTTATTCATTGATCAATTCGTTGTATAGAGAGCGATGCCATCGAACTCGGCCGGTTGGCGAGAGTTTCCCGTCGCCCTAGCTGGTACTTACAGATATAAATGACAACAATCGGTCTGTGCTCTATTCTTGCGACGTTCTATGTTTTTGTTTGTTTCCAGTGGCGTTGATGTTGGTTTCCTTCGCCTACTGGGTGGCACCCCGTCATATGTGTGCAAATATGTATTATACGGCCTCAAACAAACGATCAAACGTATATATTAGTCAACGATCTTTTCAACGTTTTCATTTACCAATAACAATTTGTTTTCGAAACAGATTGTGTTAGGTCTTCGTGTTTTCTGCGAGACTGTGAAGCGTTGGCTACATTGTGACCCTTATTTCTAATGAAGGATATTCATTGAGTTATTGTTCACATCATCTTATTAACCGATATTCATTACTATTTAGACCTATCAGTAAAAGCTGTGATAATTAAAGGAGAAATTCTTTCTGGAAAACCCAGCAACAGCTAAACACAAAACCGCAATCTAGTTTACCAGATTCATTTGTTCATTGGTGATATGGTCGTGGGCATTGTAGGCTGACTCAACTAATTAAGTGATACTGCCTTATAGGAGACGGTCCCTTTTGATAGAGACGTCCCTATTGTCAACTCAAGCGGATTGGTTTTATCTGGTGTCCAGATAGATCAATTGACGAACCAATGGCGCTTTTTTATGTGGATATATGGTTAAGTTTATATCGTATAATTTCCTACCCGTAAGACCTGATCAATCGCTTTTGGGTATTTTAATTTTGAACAGCTCCTGGATATTTGAATGTCGTATCCATTTCCAGGCCAACCTCTTCTATGTCGGTCAATTGATCGATTTCGGCTTACCGTTCAAGTATTGTTCAGCCAATCTAGGGATTTTCCGACGGACAGTTACCATATTTCAACTGGATAACCGAATACTAAAAAAAGGCAACGGTTTTGTTTTGTTTGATTGGATTTTAGCACTGTAAGGCAAAGAACAAAATCTAGAGGGCTTTAGTGTTATGTCAGAAAAAATAACAATACAAAATATAAAAGAAAAACAGCACAAAATACCTGAATACAGTTTAATGCCAGAAGCAGTTATGAAGCGGCTCCTTTACTTCATTTAGGAATATTGTTGTTGTTTACGTTCAGAGAGAGACATCTAAAGAAGTTGTGGTTACGCAGATTGTCATAAGAGAATGTATACAATTCAATTTATTACTTAGGCATTTACATAATGTCTCGTATATCACAACTGTGAATAGGGACACGAAAGCAGCACCAGTTAAGCCCGTTCCACTATAACAACAATATATATAAAACTATGGTAGGGTGGACAATGATATCAAAATGAACACGGTATTTCTGATTCTATTCCCTTGGAATGTTTGAAGATCACTGAGTATTTTTAACGCTCTATAGTTCGAAGGTTATCAACCAGTCTTGATCGACGTAAAACAAGTGTATAATGCGTGACATCAAAGGGATACTGATACCTAGGTATCATGGATAAATAGCACATGTAATGACGTTATTCACCCACCTCCGCTCCCAACACTTACACAATATGAACATGAATTACAATGTAGGTGTTAACGTTTGTGTGAAATGGGATCAAAGAGCCCTGTAGTGTATGCCAGTTTACACATCAATCAGTTTTGTATAGAACCATACATAATTCTCAATTAAAAGGTGTATGTAAAGCAAAGGCAGATCATTTTTCACATGTCTACCTGGGATTCCAGCTGATTCCTTAAATCAATTATTTTGATGTATGGCTGAATGACCGTGTAGAGTTCGTTTATCCCCAAAGGAATCAGAACTGATGATATTAACATGATTAAAAGATATAAGACTGTTACAAGACTAAATCATTGATTCCAATCATTAAATATTAAGAACATTTAACCGTCCTCGGGTCACGAAGTGGTTTTCGTATTGTTGACAAAGTATCCAGACAAAATGGATGAGGGGTCGTTTTATAGTCAACATGGAACGTTGTGACAATATTGAAACGGTAAGAATAATAATATTTTCATCAATGTGACTTTGGAATTTGAAAGAATAAGGCAATTTGAAACAGTGATAGATTATTATTAACTACGAAGGAAGCAACAAAAATGATGGTCTTTAAATCGGTAACATTTTTCTATCTATAAATAATTATTAACTTAATGAGAAGAAGTAAAAGACCTGTGTTACACCATTTTTTCATTAAGTTAAGTTGTTATAGTACCGTATCTGACCTCACAATTTTAACATTTCCTCAATTCTTAAGAAACACTTGTAGACTTCTCCTTGTGACATACAGAGTAAATGGCTGCACAGATAAATTTTTTATACCTTACCCGGTGTCGGTATATCTGACGGGACTGATCCCTCTTTACTTTTTACACATGCGATTGACGAACAGCATAACCTATGTTTAAGCAGAAATATGCCTGGTCGGCAAAAGTTCAATAAAACATTTGAACCATATTACTTATTGAATCGATATCGACAGGAAAACAGAGTACATGTATGGTGGGTTTTATTTTATTTTCAGAATGCAATCATTATAGCTCCAAATAAGTGAGTCCGTCACTTTTTATGTATTTTGCTTTGAACGATTTCAGTGGACTAGATTGTTTCGTATAAAAACACAAGTTTATCTTCCGTAAAACTTTTTAAAGCACTTAACCTTAGTTTGAATGTGGTAAAATTAAGTACGGTGTAAAACACGTATCAATCAAATATAAAGAACATATTTTTTTTTGGTTCAGGAATCTAAAGTGTGTATGAGTCCTGGGCATCACTAAGTCATTTAAGACAAATGCGCTTCGTGTAGACTTCAACACTGTGCCCTCTGTTTTTGACGTCTAGGAATTTATGGTTGTGTGCGAGCGAATTAAAAGCATTTTGTATTCGCTAATTGTGAAGAATTAACACGAAACCTTGATGCCGAGCAATCAAAACTACCGAAAGCAACATAACCGATGGTTAGTTTTACAAAATAAAAACGCCACAGACACGAGGATGTGTTAAACATTCCAGACGAAAACAAAATATTTGTTTGTTTTGCCTTTTTGTCGATGTTGAGGCAGTGTATTTATTATCTTCTCTTATTAAGAAAATTGACATTGGCAAGCCTGACGAAAACGGACAGCTAACAGTCTGTGAGGAATAACTACTGCAAAGATTTTGTTCTGAAATGTTCTACAGATCTTGGAACTTCAGTTTCGTGTCAAGAAAAACCCTTCTATGTATATACCGTATCCTATCTGGTAATTTTCAGGTCAATCACTATTTTGTCCGAATTAATCTTCCCCCGAGCCCCCCACCTTCGCCTGTCACTATTTTATAGTCCGATGAAGTAATGGAATTAACAGTTACGACTAGTTTATATACACCGAATATCATTGAACAGACAACCAATTTGGTCTGTACTCTGCTGACGTAGGCTGTGTGTAAATTTTACCGAAATATGGAATATACATCATAGCTTTATTATGCAGAGTATTTTATCAAGATTTGTTGTTTCGATCACTGAAGCCTTTGTAAATAAAAAAAATGCATCACGCCTGCATTACCCTCACATATTCACACTACCTTATTATCAACACCACCATTTGTTACTAATGAGTAGTAATAGTATCAGAACCCAAAGAAAAGCAAATTCATTTATGAAAAACCCAGCAACAGTAAAACCTTTGGAAGCTATCGAATTGAGTATTGTCGTAGTCATTGTCAGTTCAGTGAAAAGATACCCTCTAGTAATTAATTAATACCTGCGTGTAGAGAACAACCCTTTTCATAGAGAAGTTTCTCTAGTTGACTAGAGCTGATTAGCTTGACATTGAGTGCAAATATATCACGTGTCTGACCACAGTGGTTTTTGCTTATCTGTATATACATGGGCTAAGTAACGTATAGTTTCCTTTCTCTAAGACGTGACTGATCACTTCTCATCGTTTTAGCTCCAAACAACCCTCCGCTATGTGAAGCTATCGTCATTGACAGACCACACTCGCGTCCTAGTCTGCCAATAGATGGATTTGAACTGTTCCGTGACGTATTGTTAAAGCTAATCTGGCCATTATTCTGCCGACAGACTTCATACCTTAACTGGATAGCCAAATGCAAAAAGGCTCCCAGAACATCAAGAGAAAGCTTTGGGAGTATATAATCAAAAAAATCGAACTAACCGAAGTGGGAAGTACCTGATCATCCAGCTGATAAGCGTGTACGATTTTTTTGATTATATACTCCCAAAGCTTTTTCTTGATGTTCTGGAAGCCTTTTTGCATTCGGCTATCTAGTTAAGGTATAGAGTCTGTTGGCAGAATAATGTCCAGATTCAAAAGTTGCATTCACGAAACTATGAATATTCGTACCATTTTAATTCCAATATTAACACAATGTTCCATGTTGGCCATAAAACGACCAACCATTCATTTTGTCTTGATACTTTGTCAACAATACGAAAACCACTTCGTGGCCCGAGGACAGTTAAATGTTCTTAATATTTAATGCTTGGAACCAATGATTTAGTCTTGTAACAATCTTATATCTTTTGATCCTGTTAATATCATCAGCTCTGATTCCACTGGGGATAAACGAACTCTACACGGTCATTCACCCATACATCAAAATAATTGATTTAAAGAATCCGCTGGAATCCCAGGTGACAATGTAGACATGTGAAAAAATGATCTGCCTTTACTTTACATGCACCTTTAAATTGAGAATTATGTATGGTTCTATACAAAATTGATTGATGTGTAAACTGGCACGAACTACAGGGCTCTTTGATCCCATTTCACACAAACGTTAACAACTACATTGTAGTTCATGTTCATATTGTGTAAGTGTTGGGGGCGGGGATGGGTGAAAAACGTCATCACATGTTCATTTATCAATGAGTATAGAAATATTGCTAAACACTGGCTAACTCCGAGCCGGTACCAGTATCCATTTGATGTAGTCACAAAGTTTACACTTATTTTAAGTCGATCCATACTGGTTGGTACCTTCGATCTGTATGGCGTTAGAAATACTCAGTTATCTTAAAACTTTCCACTGGTATAGAATCACAAAGACGGCGGAGTTCCTTTTCATACCATTGTCCACCCTACCAAAGTTTAAATATTTTTTTGTTCTTGTGGAATGGGAGAACTGGTGTGCTGCTTTCGTTTCCCTATTCACAGCTGTGATATACGAGACATTATGAAAATGCCTAAGTAATAAATTGAATTGCATACATTCTCTAATGACAATCTGCGTAACCACAACTTCTTTAGATGTCTTTCTCTGAACGTAAACAACAACAATATTCCTAAAGAAAGAAAAAGAGCCGCGTCATAACTGTTTCTGACATTGAACTATAGTTCAGGTATTTTGTGCTTTTTTTTATTGAATTTTCCTTTAATTATCACAGTTTTCACTATATATATATAAACAGTAACGAATGTTGGTTAATACGTTGATGTGAACATTTACTCAATGAATACTTCATTAGAAATAAGGGTCACAATGCAGCCAACGATTCACATTGTCTTGCAAAGAAAACGAAAGCATAATAAAGCAAGGTTCCAAAACAGACAGTTATTGGTTAATTCAAATGCACCCATAACATCCGCTAGTTTGAAATCTCCATAGCCGATACGCTAAACATTAATAATCCTAATTGACGTTTTTCTATAATTATTTGTATTTGCTTTTTGTTTAGTCTTTTCTCAACAGAGATCGTTCAATTATATATTCGTTTTTTGGTTTGAGGTTTTACGGGTACATCCGTCATGTATAGCGTCATTTACGTTATATGTTTAGGATGGGTTGGAGGTTTTTAAACAAAACAATACCAGTTAAAACAAAGCACATGTAACGAATGTAATATTAGGTTGAGTTTTCTGTAACGTCTGTAAACATTTCCTTAATCGGTATCACTTAACACCAGGAATGTCTGTTTATCGTTTGTTGATGGGTATAGTTTACTATATATATAGTTAAATGTATATAGATAACTTGTAGCCTTGTTGACCTTGTGGGACGTGTGTATCTTCTTGTTACCAGAAACTATTGAGCAGGTCAATGTGGCTGCGGAAGCATGTCGTTTAACTTTCGACACTTTGATGCTTGAACTATAATACTATTTTAAAACTGCCTACTTGTTGCCGTATAAGGGTTTTAATGGCAATTACAGACACATACTGTTCGAAGTTGAAATAAATTCCGTACAAAATTCCTTCAGATTAATAACAGATACTTCACAATCCTGTTATATTTTGTGAAAGACAAACCCAGATTCTTGTTGTGACTAACTATATCCGTATTAGTGGACTTCGGCAAGTTTAATTTATTGGATTAATAACATCATATAAATTATATATACTTTCAAAGTAGAGGTTGCCATGCATCCTCTGTTTGAAATGGCTTGCAAGTTTGATGCCTTAAATCGATGTTGGATTAATTATTGTGCTATTAATTGAATAGGTAGCCACAAGAAAGTGTTTGCTATGGAATATATATAATAACGTTGTCGATCAAATAAAAGGTGATTAACACATTTCAGTCCAATGACTTTAGCATACGAATATGTCAAATGTTCGCTTTTGTGTCCTTCAATGTTTATAATAAGATGGGAGTAATGCCAAAGCAATGTTCGGCGTGTAAATTGACATATCAGAAGCACCGTTAATACAGACTATAAAATGTGTAGTGATATCAATTAACTTAAAATCACCAGAAGTGCAAACATCATTACCGTAAACTTCGGTCTACAAAAGAAGGTCAGTAAGTTTGAAACTAGGTGAACATGGTCGCTTGGTTAAATGGGCTAGATAGAGCGCATCTACTCCTGACAATTTAGTGAACAGAACAATTCTGATCTAGAATCTGTTCTTACTATAAAGAAGAGTATCCCGACATAGCGAAAATACCGTTGATATATACTATAAAAACGACACAAAGTGTTTCATTCCTTTCAATGTGTTTTTTAATAATTGTGAGACACTAAATAATACATACGTCGTTGCTTGTGATATGCCTATCATGGGTTCGAGTCCGTCTATCGACCATCAGGTATATGGATGATTCACACAATGCTGCTCCGACAATCGTAGAGTGGTGTTTTGACCGTATTCCCACCTTATTGACAGCAAGGAACGGTGTGAAATAGACAAGCCTTCGTCCTGTAAGTCAAGTACCATCGAATACGTCGACAAACAACCAGTCGATCCTTGCGGCTGCATTGCTGTCACAGTTTTTCTTTTGGTGGGGACGAAGTACATGCTTATCAGTTGGCTGATCAGGCACTTCTCATTTCCATGTAGTGCAGTTTTTTGTGGTATCTCGTTAATTATATAATCCAGAAGCTTCCTCTTGACGTCTCGAAGCCTTTTTACACATTAGGCTATCAAGCTTAAGTATGAAATCTGTCGGCAGAATAATGATCAGATTGGCTTTAACAATACAAACACAACAGTTCAAATCTAATCGATTGACAGACAAGAGCGCGAGTTTTGTCTCATTGTCTGTCAATGAAAATAGCTTCACACAGCCGAGTTAGCTAAAATAATGAGAAGTGATAAGCCACGTGTTATAAAAGGGAAAGTATTCGATACTAAACTAAAGTCTATACACATAAAAAAAAAACACTGTGGTCGGGGACGTGATATATCTGCACTCAAAGCCAAGCTTATCACCTCTAGTTAACAATTAAGAGGAACTTATGTATGGAAAAGACTCTTTTTCTATAATCAGGTATTAAATTATTACTAAAGGGAATCTTTTCACTTAACTGGCAATGACTACGACAATAGTGCCAATGATTCTGATAAACTCGATAGCTTCCACAGGTTTTACTGTTGTTGGGTTTTCCAACAAGAATTTGCCTTTCTTTGCCGTGGGTTCTGATACTATTACTATTCAATAGTAACGAATGGTTGTGTTAATAATAATAAGGTGGTGTGAATATGTTAGGTTAATGCAGGCTTGATGCATTTTTTTATTCGTTTTTATTAAGAAAGGATTTTATGATCGACACGAGAAATCTTATGCTAACAGACTCTCCAATGATAAAATACTCAGAATAATGAAGGTATAATGTATATTTCCATATTTCGGTCAAATTCACACACAGCCTACGCCAGCAGAGTACATACCAGATTGGTTGACTGTTTAATGATATTCGGTGTATATAAACTAGTCGGAACTGTTAATTCCATTTACTTCATCGGACTACAAAATAGTGACACGCGGAGGCGTGGGGTGGGGGAGAAGAGTATTTATCTTTCATCTGAAGCGCTTCGAATTCAGAAACGTGAAAACTTTTTAAATTTTTATTTGACATAATTGAAAATTTGGTAACACTCAAAGCAGTATCCGGCTCAGAGGTCTCCTCGAGATTACCATATGGATGCAGATTAATGCGGCAAAAATAGTGATTGACCTGACAATGAACAGACAGGATAAAGTATATACAAATAACTGGTCTTTTTGACATCAAACCGAAGTTCCAATATCTGTAGAATATTTCAGAACAAAATGTTTCTGATAGTTATTGCTCACAGACTGGTAGCTGTCCGTTCTCGTCATGCCTGCCAATGTAAATTTTCTTAATAAGAGTAGATAAGAAATACACTGCCTCAAAATCGACAAAAATTGTTGGTTTGTTTGTTTGATTGGGGTTTAACGTCGTACTCAAGGGTATTTCACTTATATGACGTGCCAGCCCAATGGGTGAAAGAAACCACCCTCGACATCACTGACAACAAACAAAGACAGGACGCAATATAGACACCACAAACAGATCAGCTTCCTGTTCCCCTTCACCTCTGAGAGCACCAGGGCAACATGAAGCTCCCTCCAACCGCCCGCCAAAATCGACAAAAAAGAAAACCAAACAAACATTTTGTGCTCGCCTGGAGTGTTTAAAACAGGACAGATATTTCACACCATGCTTAATTTGACTTACTTCAAACTCAGGTTAAGTGTTTATCCGAAAGATGTACTCTCTGTTTTTTATACGAATTCCTCAGGTTGGATAGACAAAAAAGTCCATTTAAATCGTTCTTAGCAACATTTTGAAAAAGTGCCGCACTTATTATTTTATGCTATAGTGATTGCATTGTTAAAAAAGCACCAAACTTGGACTCTTTTCTCGTGACAATATTAATTCAAGCTTTAAAATAGTTATACGACTTTTACCGACCAGGAACATTGCTACTTACAGATAGGTAATGCTGTTCGTCAATTACGTGTGTAAAAAGGTTAGAAGGGATCAATCCCGCTAGACAAACCAACACCGGGTATTACCGTTAGGTATAAATAATTTATCTGTGAAGCAATTTACTCTGCATGTAACAAGGAGAAGGCTTTAAGTGTTTCTTAAAAATTGAGGAAATGTTAAATTATCGATGTTAAACACGGTACTATAACAACTTACTTTAATGACAAAATGGTGTAACACAGTCTGTTACATTTATTCATTAAGTTAATCAGTATTTATAGATAGAAAAATGTTACCGATTTAAATACCATTATTTCTGTTGCTTCCTTCTTAGTTAATGGTAACCTATCACCGTTTCAACTTGTCTTATTCTTTCAAATGCCAAAGTTGCATCCACGAAACTATGAATCTTCTTATCATATAGATCCGCGGCCGTGGCTAAGGGGAAGTGTGTGCGCTTCCTGATCCTACTGATCGAGACCGTCTGTCGACCATCGGGTATATGAGTGTCACACGATGCGGCCCCGGCAATCGCTGGGGTGGTTTTTGCGAGGTTTCCTCCCGGTTTGCCACTGTAATAAGGCAAGGAACAGCGTGAAGTGGACAATCCATCGTTATATACGGGAACAAGCCTTGAGTACGACGTTAAACCCCAATCAAACAATCTTACCATATAATTTTCAATAGTATACAAGTTCCATGTTGACCATAAAAACGGCCACTCCTCAATTTTGTCTGGAAACAATACGAAAAACATTTCGTGACGTGAGGACAGTTTAATGTTCTTAATAATTAATGATTAGAATCAATGATTTAGTGCTGTAATAGTCAGATATCTTTTGATCCTGTTAATGTCATCAGCTCTGATTCCACTGGGGATAACCGAACTGTACACGATCCTTCACCCATACATCAAAATAATTGATTTACAATTTCTCCTATAACGTGTTTCTGTTTGTTTAATGGATTGCAGACTGTACACAATTTGCCTTTTCTTGAAAATCATTAACATGACAAACTGGAGTAGAAATGTAGACCTACAGTAAAATAATAAGACCCCGTAGTTCGGTTTCAACAAAGCGAGGACGCAAGATAGAATATGATAAGTGTCTAGGTAACATCAAATAATAATTACATGCTAACTGTTTAAATCAGATCACACCTTAAAAGTAACTCCATAAAGGGTCGTACCATAAATATCCTGCTAGTAGCTATAAGACATGTGGTAAACCTTTGAAAGTCAATTTCTGTCTTCATGATTCATGTACCTCAAATGTTCCTTCACAATATCGTTATTTTAGAATGATGGTTTATTGGGTGATGGTTATAAAATAAAAGTCACCCCTAAGGCAACGGGTATACTTCGCTCCGATAGCTAGGGTATCCTGTTGATGACATTGCTTTAGAAATTTCAGAAAATCTTAAGTTGACCCTAGATTTCCCTAGAATAGTACACATTTCATATCCACAAACACGGAAATATATTTAAGTGATGCTCCCTGGTATGTTGATTGATGTTGATTAAGGCAAGCTTAATGGAGACTTTAAGGTACGCTGTGAATTGTAGATGTTAACATAGATAGATCGCTAGGAAATTTGTCCAACAATTCCTTCTTAACGGCAACAGTGTAGAAATGTTGCTTACGACTGGCTTATTCCGAGCCGGTATCAGTATCCCTTTGTTGTGGTCACAAAGTATGCACGTATTTTACATCGACCAACACTGGTTAGTACACTTTTAGAAATAATGGTTATTTGAAAATGTTTTAGAAATGGGGATGGTTCTTTACGGGAACAAGGTTGGTTCTATTTGGAACCATTACGACAAAAACGGTTAGGTGATATAAAAAGAAAGGGATTAATAGTTAGAACAGCAACAGTTGCTGCGAGGGTTCCATGCAGAACCAAAATGTATTCTATCATGACCATTGCTGACGAACCTTAAAGGGTTCCATTGAGCCATATTTTTCTATGAATGTGCATTAGATCTGTATGGTGTTAGAAAGACTAAATTCTCTTCAAGCCTTCAATGGGTATAGAATCAGAAAAGCCGAGTTACTTTTGATGAAAAAGGATCGCTTCATAACTGCTTCTGGCATCGATTTATAGTTCAGGTATTTTGTCCTGTTTTTTATTTTTGTTTAATGACGCAAGACTGAAGCATTCTAGATGGGTTTTCGTGCCTTATTGCGTTAAAATCCAATCAAACTAAACAAAGCTTGCTCTTTTTTACTATACGACTATCCAGTTGAAATATGGTAACTGCCCGTCGAATAATCCCTAGATTAGCTCGAACAATTCTTGAATAGTAAGCTTAAATCGATCAATTGACCGACATATACAAGAGGTTGGCCTGGAAATGAATACTACATTCAAATAACCAGGAGTTCAGAACTAAAATACCCAAAAGCGATTTACCAGGTCCTATGGGTTGGAAATTATACGATATAAGCTTAACCATATATCCACATAAAGAAAAACGCCACCGGTTCGTCAATTGATCTACCTGGACACCAGATAAAACCAATCTGCTTGAGTTGGCAAAAGGAAAGTCTCTTTCAAAAGGGATCGTAGCCGATAAGGCGGTATCACTTAATTAGTTGAGTCAGCCTACAATGACAATGACTACTGTCAATGAACAATAATCTGGTAAACTAATAAAGTGCGGTCTCTGGGTTTTACTGTTGCTGGGTTTTCCAGAAAGAATTTCTCCTTTAATTACCACAGCTTTTACTGATAGGTCTAAATAGTAACGAATATTGGTTAATAAGATGATGAAAACTGAATGAATAGCCTTCATTTGAAACAAGGGTCACAATGCAGCCAACGTTTCACAGTCTCGCAGAAAACACGAAGACCTAACAAAACCTGTTTCTAAAACAAATTGTTATTGGTAAATTAAAACGTTGAAAAGATCGTTCACTTATATATACGTTTGATTGTTTGTTTGAGGTCCTGCGCCTTATATAATACATATTGGCACATGCACATATTACGGGCGCCAACCTAGTGGGGGAAGGAAACCCACATCAACTCGACACAAACAAAGATAAGACGTAGCAAGTAGACAACGCAGACCGATTGTTGTCATTTATATCTGTATAATACTTTGATATTCTCTATCAATGAATAGCCCAATGCGAGGGGGAAGCCAACTTCACTGGCAAGACAGGACACAATACAAAGAAATCACAAGCAGATTGTTGTCCTTACGTTGATAATACAGGGCAACTGGAAGCTCTCTGCAGCCGCCAGAGTTCGGTAACAATAACTGGCTATACAAACAGGTCCCGACACTAATTAACTAACTAGCACTGATCATATACCAAAGCTGGAGAGCTTAACGTGTAGGCTGTGTTATAATACGTTCAATGGAATTCTCAAAGGCTTGTTTAAATTATATATTTTCTGAACCATCCCAAACTGATCTCATTTCACCCTTAAAGTGACAATATATGAATTGGTACAGAATAATATATTTACTCGATTCGTTCACTGACACGGTGCCAAAGGGTATTTACTTACACGACGACGATGTACTCTAATCAAAACACAATCAAAAGATGTGAAGTGTTTGATGTACTGTGAATACAAGTTCCTTCAT
>JARDVA010007576.1:0-13302 GCA_030265315.1 Mopalia swanii
T
The DNA here is from genome assembly GCA_030265315.1 of Mopalia swanii. Classification (NCBI taxonomy): domain Eukaryota; kingdom Metazoa; phylum Mollusca; class Polyplacophora; order Chitonida; family Mopaliidae; genus Mopalia; species Mopalia swanii. Next base: position 2 of record JARDVA010007576.1, read on the forward strand.
GGAAGACATATCTGTGTACATAATAAATTAACAAAGGGCGGCAATATTTAGTAATATTCGTGATGTCAGCCATGTTGTTGTACATTATTTTATGTTGAAGTAACACATACAGAAAAAATCAAAACCTAGCCGATGGAGACTACATTGTTCCGTAACAATGGAGGCTATATTGTTCCGTAGCAATGGAGGCTATATTGTTCCGTGGCAATGGGGACTTCATTGTTCCGTGGCAATGGAGACTTCATTGTTCCGTGGCAATGGAGACTACATTATTCCGTGGCAATGGAGGCTACATTGTTTCGTGGCGTGTGGAGGCTACATTGTTCCGTGGTAATGGAGACAATACTGTTCCGTGGCAATGGAGGCTACATTGTTCCGTGGTAATGGAGACAATACTGTTCCGTGGCAATGGAGGCTATACTGTTGCTTGGCAATGGAGGCAACATTGTTTCGTGGCAATGGAGGCTACATTGTTTCGTGGCAATGGAGGCTATACTGTTGCTTGGCAATGGAGGTGACATTGTTTCGTGGCAATGGAGGCTACATTGTTTCGTGGCAATGGAGGCTACAATGTTCCGTGGTTATGGAGACTACATTGTTCCATGGCAATGGAGGCTATACTGTTGCTTGGCAATGAAGGCTATATTGTTCCGTGGCAATGGAGGATACATTGTTCCGTGGGAATGGAGTCCATACGGTTACGTGGCCATGGAGGCTACAATGTTCCGTGAAAATGGAAGCTACATAGTTCCGTGGAAATAGAGGTTTCATTGTTCCGTGCGCTGGAGGCTATATTGTCCCGTAGTAATGGAGGCTACATTGTTCCGTGGCAATGGAGGCTTCGTTGTCCCGTGGCAATGGAGGCTCCATTGTTCCGTGGTAATGGAGGCTACATTGTCCCGTGGCAATGGAGGCTCCATTGTTCCGTGGCAATGGAGGCTTCGTTGTCCCGTGGCAATGGAGGCTCCATTGTTCCGTGGCAATGGAGGCTCCATTGTCCCGTTGTAATGGAGGCTACATTGTCCCGTAGTAATGGAGGCTACATTGTTCCGTGGCAATGGAGGCTTCGTTGTCCCGTGGCAATGGAGGCTCCATTGTTCCGTGGCAATGGAGGCTTCATTGTCCCGTGGCAATGGAGGCTTCATTGTTCCGTGGCAATGGAGGCTACATTGTCCCGTTGTAATGGAGGCTACATTGTCCCGTTGTAATGGAGGCTACATCGTCCCGTGGCAATGGAGGCTTCATTGTCCCGTTGTAATGGAGGCTACATTGTCCCGTGGCAATGGAGGCTTCATTGTCCCGTGGTAATGGAGGCTACATTGCCCCGTGGCAATGGAGGCTTCATTGTCCCGTGGTAATGGAGCCTACATTGTTCCGTGGTAATGGAGGTTACATTGTTCCGTGGCAATGGAGGCTGTATTGTTCCGTGGTATTCGGTTGAATGTAATGACATTCTTTCTTTGCAAGAAGTATAAGCTCAACAGCAAGTTTAAAGTAAATCACTTAATTTGTAAGATATTGTCTTCTCATCCTTCGTCCCAACATCAATTGTCTTTGCAAGTTTTATGTGAATAGGTGAATTTTTTTTCATTAGTTATTGTGTTTACATTACATGTACTTACAGACCTGAATAGCATTATCTAGAATGACTCCATATTGTTTTGCGGAATTGCAATCCCACTTGTTTTGTTAACAGGAGGAAGCTATTTTTTAAGTTTGTAATTAGTCCTTGCATTTGTTCTTAAGCCTTGTGCTCACATTTATACAGACGTGAGTTTGCAAAAATATGCAACGGCGGCCATTTAGGTTAAGGCATTTGGTAAAATCAAAACCAATTTGTGATTTTAACAGGAAGCAACTTTTGTACACAATTGAAGTTAAGTCGTAAATTTGTTCTCAAGTTATCATTTTCACAAGTAACATGAGTGAATCTTGTGAAATAATTCAATGTCAGCCACACTGTTTTATGGAATTTCGTACAAATAAATTACAATGACGGCCATATTATTTTGCGGAATTTGGTGAAATACAATCGCATTCGCTGTCTTAACACGCGGAAGCTATATTTCAAAATTAAAATTAATCCGTGAATTTATTCACCACTTAAAGTGTTTACAACACGTGCAAGTATGCCTTTTGTTAAAGTGGGCAATAACGGCCATATTGTTTTGCAAAATTTATAGAAATTGGAGGAAAATACATACCGAATTTGAAGTATATCGGATGTTTATATATAACTGACGGAAGGACGGACAATAGCAGGTTTAAATTAACTTTGTCCATAACACAGCACAGACACGAAGGTTGTAAAATTAGTCCATGTCGACCACATTGTTTAGCGGAACTTGATGAAATACATTTTCACTGGTCTTAACAGGTTGATGAAAGAGATTATAATGTTTAACAAGTCGATGCATGGGTTCTCAAATCATCGTGTTCTTTAGCAGACGAGACTATGATAATATAACGTATTAACAACAATATTATTTTGTGGGATTTGGTGAAAGTTCCTTCCGTAGTCTTAACTGGTGAAAGTGACATTCCAATGTTGGGGTGAATTTTCCCAAAACAATTAACTCAGGAAAAGTTCAGGCCCCTAAACCAGTTACAAGTATTAGTGACAATAAACCACCCTGCATGCTACAATGACTTTACGTTGTAGTCAATCGGATATCTATTTACCTTGAGGAGTTTTCGTTTACCCCTGCTCCCTCTTCGTCATCCATTCTTTAGCCAACTCTTAGGCTCAGAACAGCCTCTGAAAAACCATCAATTTACATACATCAGCTTTATTTGGAAATAGTATTAGCCGCTAACACCAGATTAAATTACTGATAGCAAAAAAAGAGACAGACCTTTAACATGACGTGGCGTCATCCAATAGTTGATTCAATTTATTAATCATTTAGTTAGGGAAATGAGTAGAGCATGTGAACGTATACAAAGCCTGGACAAACAAAAAGACAAACACCATAGCCACACTTCCTTAATTCCCCTTATTATATAATGAAACTTATGCAGGAAGTATATGCAAAACCATACTGGTTATATGTAAGGCGAGATGGTACTAGTTATGCTTTTTAACGACGCAAATGACATGACAAAAATGTAAAGTGAATATGAGGTCAAATATTGGACCAGATCTATATTAGCGCCCAAACATTGAGTACTTGACTTCAGATATGATCAAATTTGAGAAGACATAGAGTCGAATGGTTAGTCTTGATTGATACATCAAAGCGCCACTCCTCGGAACTTGGTAGTGACAAAACGCGTATTTTCAATCTCATCGTTTGACTTTCGAGACAACGCCGGACGCCTTTGCAAACTATTTCTCATATAATTGTGGCTTATCTAAATGTGACAATAGATGCCTGTGAGCTAGTTAACATTAGATATAATCACACTGTAGGAGGTAATAAGGTTAACTAAATATTGGCGCTGAGGGAGGTAAGTAACAGTACTAATTAATGTGAATTCAAGTTAAAAAAAATATTATGCACAAGCAATTTCTACCAAAAAATGCTACCTTAAAGGGAAAGACCACTGACTTTCGAACTAAATTTATTATTTCTATTGCAAATTTTCAAAGACAACCAGAGCTGCCAACAATATTATCCCAATATCGTATGGAGGATGGGAACTGACTGTAGCTCTTTAAATGAAGACCTGTTTAATAACTATTTTCCCGATTCAACCCGCCAGCCAAATCGTTTGATCCTCAAAACACATGCGTCGGTGTCGATTTTAGCCTTGCCGTTAACACGATGAATCTGTCAAAGCATATTCCCCAAAGCATGACTACAATTATCAACAGCCAGCCGAAATGGTAGATCGTATCTCGGAAAAGCCAAAACAGCAGGGTTAACGAAAGGTTTTTGTAAGGTCTCAGAAGCGGCTGAATGAATACCTTATAAGATATATGTGAATTTCGCATGTTAACTTGTTCTTGATCTTGCATGTTTTCTTTATACATGCTTCTTGATTAGTTGTCTTTGGTAGAAACATTTAACTTAACTGTGAGATTATAGGCATCTAGTGAAATGAAGTGAAAAAGCAATTCCATCCGTTGTCTTAATAGGAGGAAGCTTTATAGTCCAAGTTTGAATCAACCAGATAAGAAAAGTAAGAGCTGCAATTTAAGGTAATTTTTGTACAAATATTTAACGTCTTTGCATCATTATATAACATTAAACTTAGAGAACCATGAAGTCCTCGTTCTAAACAATATATCACATAAGCCAGGAAAACTTTAGGTTCGGATTAAATATCTGAAAACAATCGTCATCTTCACTGGGTTAGAATACGGGACTCTCTCTGTCGGGAACCATTGTAGCTCAGTCAGTAGACTGTTGGGCCTGTAACCCAAATGTCCCGGGTTCGAGTCTCGGTGGAGGAAAGCAAACTTTTCTCTCCGCATTTATTTACAAGATATAGTAAAAACTGTATACATGTACTGACTACCGTTTTCCTGCTCTACCATTAAAATAACTATAGACTAGTCTTGGTAGGCCTAACAAGAACCAGTGGTTGCCAGCGGTACATCATCAGAGCTAGCAATCATGTGGGCACTCGGTGACACAACGAACAGCCCTCCTGAACGACAACGAGCGCTCACACAGCTATGCAAAATGACGACGATTATTTAAGAAATCATGGTGGGCGAACTGTCCGTGTAATCATAGACTTCAGTAACTTGTCCTATATTAAAATATAAATCACCCTAATTGGTGGATTTTATTATTAATAGCATGTATTTACCTAGGTTTAATGTAGGTCCCGTTATGCCTACCGGGATAAATTAAATTAATAGAGTTTAAACAATAATTATAAATTAGTCCTAATTAAAACAAATCTCTCTCGGCACACTTTTTGCGCTGCTTTTCTGTTGTGTTGGTGTTACAATACACATATATAATCTATAGCCAAGAGACCCCATTTCAAATTCCGATGGAGGCAAGCCAAGAGCTCTTTCTCTGCATTAAAAAGACATCATGAATAGGCCTACATCGTTATGCCTATACCTGTCGTATCAGAGATACAGTTTTGCAAGCTTATTCAGAGGCACACACTATATGCATGTCGCTTAACACTACATAGCCTACAGGTTTGACGGCAGGAAAAGTCGTATAGATTTATCGCTCTTATCAATATGCTACGCTTATACTCAATGTGAAAATTAAATGCGATTATCGATAAACTACTAACCCACACAGGTTCACAGATCTCGGTGACCCCGATACAATCTAAGTAGTAAAGAGTGAGCAACTCGGCACATATTTGCTATTACACAATAAGGAAGGGTTCAACGTTATCAAGGACTAATTGTTAACTACATAAATAGTAAGGATGATTCATTTCGAATCCTCCCTACTATTTATGTAGTAATATTTTACTACATACAAAGAAGAAATGTACGTTATGCAGCGGAGAATGGCTCCTTAGTTCATGATGAGTAAGGGCTGTGTTATTCAGAACTGAAGAGCTGATAAGAGCAGCGTCCTTGACGTGACGTGACGTGACCGCGCTGAAACGTGTGTAGCCTATGCGTGTATATCGTGATGTTGTTGTTACATGACATGATAAAAAAAATGAACAGTTTGTATAGATGGCGCTGTGAACACGCTATGGACATCCGGGTTGTTGCGAAAACAATGAAAGTAGAGATGGCGCCGCGGACACAGTGCGGACATCCAGGTGGTTGTGTGACAGGGCAAACAATAATGAAAGTATAGATGGCACTGTGAACGCCCTATGGACATCCGGGCATTTGAGCTAGCATTTGCTATTACATCTTTAGGAAGGGTTTTAGGTTATTTATCATGTACCCATGGCGACATGGGACGAGATTTGACATGAAGGGGCTGTGAGGTCACAACCATGAAAGGTGGAGTGATCTCCCTTTGCTACCCATCTCTACCATGGCGGCCACACCGTCACAGCCTGTCTGTTATGTGATTGCACCGCGCCGGACAGAGGCAGCGTACGTCGTGGCACATGTACAAACGCCACATGTGCCACGACGTCACGACGTATCACTGTCTCTGTGGCGTCACGAAGGCGTCTTGTGGCGTTAGTAATGTGGAAGTCTCGTCCTACACTAGCACAGGAAGATGGCTTTACTGGGCTTCCTTGTCGGTGATCTGCATGGGGTATTCTGAAGGCAACACTCGGTCGAATAGGCCTAGCTCTGTAGTCATCCGAACAGCGTTACTTAAGGCTTCCCCCGATGGGATCTCAAACATGTCTCGAACAACGCTTTGTTTTCATGATTTCTCGGTGTATAGGACTATAGGTCCGGTTTCAAGTCGAGACAACGCGTGTTCAGGCGAAGATACTCGTCGCGGATCGACTTACGAATGTCGGGCGAGATGGTTTCATTTATGTGAAAACAATTTCAAATTTGCAAAATAAAAACTTATTTAACATTGGTAGAATTCTTTTCAACATACACAAGTTAAATTAATTTCAACAAATGTGAAATTCTTGTTTGCACCAAGTTCTCCAAAAATACAAGACCCTAACTTTTATTTCACATATGTACAAAAGAGTGCCACATGAAAAAGTAATGATTTGAGAAACGATTTCTTCCGAGCTTAATTCGGTGAAGGTCGCGTGCATATGAAGGCGACCTTTGAGGGCTGTTGCTGGATCTAACAGACTAACGGCCTGTTGTTAAGAGATTCTGCGCTTTGTGTCATACAGTTAAAACAATAATTTCACTTTGTCTGATAAACTGAAGAACTGGTATTCAAGCGTTAACACTATTGAAACAATAACAAAATATTCACCAAAATTTAAAAGGCCTATCTTTTATTGAATAATTCAATAGTTCATTATCATGTTAACTTCAGTACATAAATCATGTGATTGTACAATACAAATCTAGAATCTGAAATCTTTCAAGGGTGTGAGACAAAGGAGACTTAGTTATCTCCCTTAGTTATTACGACGATGTAATGCCCTCCATATTCGGCGCATTCAACTGGATGTTTTTGTCAAACACGGTTACACACATAGCGGTGAACTCATATCAAGTCTAAAAGCTGGGAATAATTTTTGTGATAGACATTTTAACGTCTAAAACTTCAAAACATAACAAATGGGCGAGGGTATAAGGCCGTTGATTAGATCGACATCTAATTACTCAATTTTAAATAGTTGTCCGTATAGTAACAACCTGACTATTTTATGATGTGAATGTGTCTGCCAGGTCAAACCATTTCTGTCATGCGCCTTGCTTCGGTAGTGTTGTAATCTCGCTGTAAAGGGATCATTTCATTCTAGCTAGTGAGTTTGATGGCTTTAATTCGTGCAATTGCCTTACATCGATATTTGAAGTATGGCTCCAATCTTCAATCCAGTAGACTTACCGGCTTGGTACAGGTTTATTACTCCAATCGAATAAATTCGAAAAATATTAATTAGTGTTTGAAATATATGATGGCTAAGTTGATTTTAAAGTTTAAATGGGCTTAGCACACACACATTTTAGTTGTTGTGTTTTATTCCAGTGTTTACCTTCATAAACTGGCTTTGTTGTATAGGCCTACATTTTATTGTAACTAATAATTAAGAATCATATGTTTGTTTGTACTGAACCCTTATAAATATGTGTCATATCACCTTTTACTTTACTTTCCTGATGATGGCAAAATAAACCGCCGAAATATTGAAGTCAAAATGAGTCTTTCGTTCTTCGGAGTAACACTACTCTTGTAATATACGTGTATATATATTAAATAAATGAAGAGAGCAAAAATGTGCTTGCCTCTATGTACAAATCGAAAAAATATACAAATTTAAAATGACTTACCAGTCACACAGAAACTGATCATAAATGTACAACCAACAGCTGCAGTTCTAGACAAACAAATTAATGTCGTGTTCAACCAGGTATACCGACCTAATACACTGTCTGTCTACCTCTAAACTTCTGATATCCATGTGTACATGATCATGTGATACTACATTTCCAAAAAGTGACCTATTTTTAGACTGGAAATTCCGTCTCTACATTGTTGTTCTAATTGAACTACAAAACTTAAATATGCGCTAAACACAGAAGCACTGTGATCGAGTCTATAACGCTGACATAAAATATATTAAGCTTTGGTTAGTACAAAAGTGGCGAAACTCCGAAGAAAGGGACTCATTTTGACGGAATCTTTCGGTCTTATTACACCATTCAGTAGCAGCTATAGATGCAGAGGTTTGTATCTCTAAAAATAATAGTCTATCATACAATAAAGTCTTGTGTAGATCTTCAGAGCAGTGGCGGCTCCATGAAATGTACAGACATATTTTCTCCTACGCTGATCACCTTGCCCCAATACGTGATCAAATAAGTTTGAAATGACTTAGGCCTACCATGCAGTACCGACCAATACACTGCCTATCAATTTCTAAATTACCGGGAGACGTCCGCAAGTCCAACAGCCCATGGTTAACCATTATACAAAACTGTTAACGTTATATTGAATTTTTAATTTATCATACTATAGTAATACGTATACATCTGCGGCGATATCTGAGTTGTGCTCAATTCTGCTCTTTATAGTTACCGTGATTGTTTAACGTGATTTAAACTGATTTTGATAACAAACTTGTGGAAAGTCTGCTAAAACCTAATAGGCCTACTCCACATACGATGGTGGATAGTACACGGTATTGTATGTTGTCAGTCAACCCATTGCTAGGTTATGGAAAGAGATCCAGACACATTTTGTAACGATCAATCACCAGCTAGCATTTTAACGCAGACTGGGACCTTTAAGATAAACACGCACCATTACTGTCTTACTAGGAAGTGACGAAGGGGCGCTACTCTTACAAGTATACAAATTTGAAAATGTGTTATATGAAGGACAACATAAAATTGAACATTTTTATTCATTTAAAAATGATTAAACTTGTTAGTATTTTTTATAATTTGTTTGATTTGGGTGACTGGTATCTTAAAAAAGGGAATAGGGTAGATCTACAGCTGAAAGACATCAAAACGTACTCACGGTGTAGCCTATTCATACAGCTGTAATTTGTCTTGCTACGACCACACAATTAACGCTGTTTTAGCGGATATCACTACATTTAGACATTCAAAATGGTACTAGGTTTATGACCAATCAGGCTGTACAGAAGGCATGGTCTCATGGAGGTAAGCCCGCTTCCGGCTTTAATCAAATGATCAAGACATTCAGAAGAATATTTCACAGTTTGATTAGATATACATTTGAGACATAATTTAGTCTCGCGTGAACCAGACCCTCGCGTTGACTTCGAACGCAGAGCGTCTGGCCGCATTGTAGGCCTACGTACTCTTTGTTAGCCCGGATATCGAACAGCTGCTTTCCTGATAAGTTCATTTTACAAAAATATTTCAAAAATTAAATCGAACCCAAAACCTATCAATTCATTTACTAATAAATTACTTTGGGGTTTTATTTGTTGAAATTAGAAAGTATTCAGTCCGTACTTGAAAACTCTTGTGACCTAGAATTTTATAGTTAAGTTAACACGGGGGTCTGGTTCACGCGAGACTAGACATAATTGAGCTTTATCTGAATTTTCCTGTTAACATATAATGCACATGGCCGATATTGTTAGTCATGGTGTCGGTATATAGGCTGTCGCACTTGTGGGGTGTCAGAATAGTGAGCTGTCGGGCTTGGAGTGTTCCTTTCGTGACGGACTAGTGCATGTGCTGTCGGACTTGTAACGTAGGCCAACGTGCCTTAATCGCGTACGACTAGTGGCTGTCATACGTGTTGGGAATGTCGGACTTGTGGGGTATCGGACTTGTGGAGTGTCAGACTACTGCTACACACTCAAATTACCGATGCTGATTCAATGCTCCTCCGTTACTCATTTCCTATTTTTAGACTGGAAATTCCACACCAGACTGTTGCTCTAATTGAACTACAATACTTAAATAAGCACTAAACCCAGAAGCACTGTGATCGAGTCTATAACGCTGACATACTTTCGCTTTCGCGCATAGTGCGATATATGGACTGTTAAACCCAGCGAAATAGTCTATGCTGGTAATGTGACTCTAAATCATACATATAGTCTAATGAACCAACAAGAAGAAACTTATTAAAGAAAATTGTATACAAAATTACTTAATAATTATATTAAGCCTTTGAAAGTACAAATGTAAAAAAAATGGATTCATGTTTACGGCAATAATGAGCCATTCAAAAACCTGTTGTTCCACTGATAAGTCTAGTATAACACACAAGTAGTAGAATTCTGAACACAGAGACGTTTCTACACTTTATTTTGTCATCATCAGGTGTGAATATTTTTCTCGAAACTTTCGTCCAAAATATATGTAATACATGTATAACATTTTTATATGTGTAAAATATTCGCTCAATGAATTGTGTAGTTGAAGGGTTTTCAATCTGGAGAGGTTCTCTATGGTCCGATGGTCCAAAAAAAAGATGGCGAAACCCCCACGACTATTCACAGGTCGAGGCGGTCTCATTTCAGTATAGCTAAGCGACTTCATAACCTTTAGAAATAGCAGAACCCGGCTGCCATGATTCTGCATTTTATCTTCCAATGTATAGCAATTACATGGCCTTATACGTTGACTTAAATAGATATACACATAAAATGACCACTCGACGTCCATTTTCATGTCAAAATCTATCATTTCTCAGCAGTGCCATACTCGCTTAAAATGTCTTTCTGCGGTAATTTTGTTATAAGGATTCAACGTTATTGGGTTTTTCAGAGGGAGGTCTTATTTCTAAAGTTTTGGTACAGCCGAATGTCGTGTGTCTGTATAGTCTAGAAGATAGGACTACGTATTCGCATATAACTTCGCTACAGTGTCCCTTTTTTTTAAACGATTTAGCCAATCACCGTGGTAATTTTACTCACTTATTTGATTAAAACCGTGGCAGTGTTGATAACTGATCTCATTCAGCTGTAGATCAATGACATTCCTTTTTAGAGATACCCAAGTACACCCCAAACGAACAAACAAATAATTTATAAATACTAACATTAAATCATTCTTGAATATTCAATAATCTCATGCGTTCCGTTCTCCATCTATGTACGGGAAAATTAGCTATTGCTTTTATTCTCTACCTTATAATGATTGGAGTCCAGAGAATTAGCAAACTCACACTTGGCAAGAGTTCCATTAGCACTGTCTTTCAAATAAAGCACGATCGGGGGAATTTAGCATTTCACTTTCGATTTTCTTTTTAAAAGCTCGAACTTCCTTAAATCTACCAAATCAGAATCTTCAAAATTTTGATAACAGACATATCAAAAACTTCTTCGCCACTTACATTTCAAATTTAGACTTTCCTGAGGGTTGGTTTGGCATGAAGCTCGTAATGGAGTTGCGGACAAACAGATTCCTTCAATGAATTATATTTCTCGACTGTCGGATTCAACGGTTGATTTCTGTATATTATATATAGGAAAGTAACTGAAATAACGAGTATCAGCAAAAAAATCCATTTGAAGGTTATTATAATTTACGTGTTAAAGTATAAAACTCACATAGGAAAGGACCGTTGCCAACGACATTTTAACAAAACTATAAATATAAAAAAATATATTACTTTTAGGCGAAAAGATAATAATTTACAAACATAATTACAACAAACAGTAAGATAAACAAAAATACGCAGGCATCTGAATGTATAGTACAGTTCGGATTGGCAATAATGGACCGAAGGGTTCTCCATGCTACGGAGTTACAAATTATGGTGAATCTTTATTGGTTGCATGATGTACTATGATGTTAAATATTTTTACCATTTAAAACAACGTACAGGTTCATTTTTAATTCACTATTTTATAGTAGTTTTTGTCCAAGCATATGTCGTGATAAAAATCATTACACTTTCATGAAACTTTGTATCTTTATCGTTAATGGCGTTACCTTATAGATGTTTAACATGGGATGACGTCATTTACGATAGGAATCTGTCTTACGAAGTTTCACGAAAGTGTCAATATCTGGCTGTTCGGCCAAGTTAATACGCTCATAACATACAGCGGTTTTTTTTTTTTTAAATAATATACGCCTTCATTTACCCGCTGTTTGATGCATAGCGTAGATAGCTGGCTTCTGCCAGACGCCGCTGTCGAACACCTGTATACTAAATCCAATCATATGCCTGTATCTGACGTTTCGAGGCAAAACGTTCATAACAACGCTGGTTGGATGACAGCAAGCACTCCACATTTCCCGCGACGTGCGGAACCTTGAACTCGGCATTAGATACGAAAATGCTAACTAAACAGTCGGTATAAAATCCAACTTGATTGGCTCTTGATATCAAGTCTCCAAAGGTACCCTGTGGTGTCCGTCTCGCACTAAACATTCTCGTATATGCAGCGGCTAAAATGGACAGTCAGTAGTAAATTTTTGTAAAAGCCGCATACCTCCACACACACCCTCACATACATACATACATTCAGACATACATACCTAATTTATTCGCAGCTTGAAAAAGTATACATTTCATCCGTTTTAATATAAGAAAATATCTGATAATTCAGTTAACATTTACATGATAGCACTTTAAATTAGGATTATAACCATACAAGTAGTGCATTACGTTATAACTTACCACAGGTAAGTATAAAGACAATTTAAACAAATTATCACAGGTTAGCTTTTATCATTCTATTAAGTAAACAATGATTATGTATGTGAGTTATCATGTTATACAAAGCCCCGATAGTCACTCGGTACTAATTTAGGTCACCCATTCGAAAAGATTACGAAGGAAAAGAAAGCTCTTACTAACAAATATTACTGTCGACATGTTCACACATTGGAATTACCCAAGTCCTAATGTTAAATATACACAATGAGGCATGTATGTCTACATGGTAGGCATGAAGCAACATGTGTAAGGCGAGTCGGCGATATCCTATCTCTTCACTTATAGGCCTACGGACACTCTGGTGTCGACCCAGTTTCTACCTGTGTGAAATTAAACCGATTCAAGTCCACTCGGATATAAAATAAATCAATACCACCTGTCCGTCTGAGGTAAATAGTTAAACTTGAAATCCTAACCCAGACATGAGATGTTAGCTATCTATAATTCTCAAATTTTGCTTGCAAGTCAGCCTACGAGCGATGTATCCAAGCACAGCTAACCCCATACATTGCTCGTAGACTAAATAAAGAAACAACGAAAAGTTTTGAGATTAATGGATCTGAATCGATTAAATTTCACCACGGTACTTACTCAGTCGACCCCGGGAGTGTTCGCCCTTCTTCTTTTCTATACACCTATACGTTCTCTATGGTA
>JARDVA010007687.1:0-10866 GCA_030265315.1 Mopalia swanii
ATGTGGTTGTCGGTGCATTCTAGAGTTGGGGTGATTAAGGGTTTTCTTATCAATGGAATTTGAAGACTACTTGCCTTAGATATAATGCTTCAGCTATAATGCGGGGGTATCAGTTAGTGAGCTTTGCTCACTTTTGAGCTTGTTGTCTTTGTTTTTGACCGGTGATGTAGGCAGTGTTTTCCTTCACCTACATGTACACCCATGCTGGATCGTGAAATGGCCTAAAAAAAACAAGTTTGTGGTGTCTTCCACTATAATTTTACACACTTTGTCTTATTGATGGCTACAGGCAGTTTGTTTGAAGAGTAGCAATGCTGTCTTTACTTAGCACTGGAGGAAGATTAACTTTACAGCATTATTGAAACTCTTCACATATTGGTCGGCTAGTGTCAATTATTGGTGGAATACACTACCATCATATAAGTGAAATACCCTTAATCACTGTGTAAAACCTCAACATCCTCAAAATTTTATCTTATAATAGAATGGGTCTTCCAATTAATCTTTTTTTTTTTGTTCAGTTTGTAACAATTTTGCGATCTTTGTAGCTCTTTGGACGATGACCGCATACGTATTGAGAGACTGGATGACTGTGTGTTTGACCATGGCAAGTCTTTGGACACTGTCACCAAATTTTATACTACTGATGATAAAGGTGATATATTATCCATATTTTCAGAATCTAACAAAAAACTCTTCCAATATTAAAAGGGTTTTTTTCAGAAGATTTCATAAAATGCAAAATTTTAACTAAAGCACAGTAAATATTTACCAAATCATTATAAGAAAATGTCAAAGGAAATTGAAATTGGAACTTTGAACTATATCTGTATTTCACTGGCATCCAAAGAGGAAACCAGACTATAAATATAAAACCATTTAAACTATTAGATTTTTTTGTATAACAATGCTCTTATTATTTAACCTAAATGTAGACGTACATTTCCGCACTAGTTAATTGTACTAGCACAACCATAAAATGTGAAGTGTCTTGCTATGTTGGAAATTTAATCTTCCTCCAGTGCCTTGTTAAGGCAACATTGCTAAACTCTGTATAAATGGCCCTAACTCAGGGGACCAAAACATTCATCGAGACCATTTATTAAAACAGATATACATATATACAGAAGTAATATTGATAGACTGACTGATTGACTGGTGTTATACCCCGTTCTTAAGAGTATGACGGCGGTGTATTCCAACAATTATTGACACTAGCACAACCAAGATGTGAAGTGTTTTCATAATGTTGGAAAGTTAATTTTTCTCCAGTGCTAATAAGTAAAGACAACGTTGCTACTCTCCAAACAAACTGCCCTTAGCCCACAAGTAATATTGGAAAAGAATCTTACATACATGTGCATACATTACATATTGTTTATCATATGCATGCACGATCTTCTCAGACTAACTGAAATACACATTTAGTGATTCATAAAGTTAGACATAAACAACAATACATACTGATCAACACCTCCAGTTAGTTAAGGCCTAAAAAAAATGTTTTGTTTCCTCTAACCCGACCGACCCTACCCTACGAAATAGCTCCGAGCCTAAAGTTTTTATTAGCTTTTCAATTTTTTTTAATTTTTTTTTTTTTCAAAAGACATTTCCAAATTGGCATATTTGGTAGCAAAATCAACGTCTACAAAAAAAACATAATACACAAAATAAAAATAAAATCCTGCCTGCCTAGCCCAATTTTTTTCAGGTCATTAGAGGAAACAAGCATTTTTTTTAGGCCTAAGTGTTTATTAACCAATACCACTTGGCTGTTATTAAACGTGTGTATATACTTATTTATTTGAATTAACCCACTCCCAAAGTTTCTCATCAGCACCTTGGATAAAAAGATGTCATGATAAAGAGCTTAAACTCTAATATAGTGAAAAACTGTCCTAATTCATCTTTCTGTGTTTACGGGTATTTAGGGTGTAAAAACTGTGTGATTTATGTTTGAATTTCTCTTTGTTACAGGTAGTGATTTGTTACAGGAAGTTATCATTTTACCTAAACAAGTTATCTGTTGTCTGTCCGCTCTTATCACCTACCTCAAACAGTTTCACCTGGACAGAGTCCTACGATCATTGAGGTAACTTTATTGACACTTTATTTGTTATGTTATCTGAGTTAGTGTTTTAGTATGTTTTTATGGAGCTATGGCTATAGCCCTATTCTGTTATCGTCAAAATACAAATAAACGGCAAAGTAATTTGTATATCGATGAAAGGGGGTAAGATAGTGAGTTGGAAAATTCTGTCTGAGAGGGTTCTTCTGATTCGGATAGCCCTCTGGCTAAGGGCAGTTTGTTTGAAGATTAGCAATGCTGTCTTTACTTAGCACTGGAGGAAAATTAACTTTCAAACATTATGTGAACAATTCACATCTTGGTTGTGCTAGTGTTACTTATTGTTGGAATACATTGCCGTCATATAAGTGAAATACCCTTAAGCATGGCATAAAACACCAATCAATCAATCTGATTCGGATAGTTCAGACAGCGAAGTTGAAAGTGCGCCTCTCAATTATTTCTTTCTTCTGCGGAATCTTGTCTATTTTTATGTTATCGTGAGGGAAACGAATCTTTTATGCTTAGCAGAAAATACAAGGGGTGTAATTGTAGAATTGGTTTAAAATCAGGTTAAGTTTCAGTGTTAGTTATTACAAATGTTAGGTTGTTTTGTAAAGTGACGGACCAATTCTACAGTTGCTCCTTTATTTCAAAGATCATGCCTAATAATACATTTTAAAAGATCAGTCATTATCTTCACCTGTACTTGACAACATAAAACTCTGACAGCCCAATTCTTATTTTCAAGGTCTTTTGGCCATATTTTTTTTTTTCAAGGTACTGTGCGAGACCTGTGTATGTAGGCTTAGTCAGTCTAAAACCGCCAGGCCTAATGCCCGCTATCAACACACCCGAAAGTTTAGTGAAAATGCTCGCTATTTAAAATCATATTTAACACACAAACACTGGTTCGGTTCTGTGAATAGCGTACATTCGACCTTGATCGGCAAGACGTCGTCTGAGAGTAGACAGCAAGTTTAAATCTGGCTATGTGTTTGATAGACAAATGTCTGAATTATTAAAATAGACAAACAAATGTGGGCCGATATGCAAATACCAATCTGTGATATTATTCTGTTTAAATTGTGTTTTAGTTCTATATCCCGGTTTACAACTAAAAACAAGTACATGGAGTTGGATGGAAATACAATGAGAAATTTGGAAGTCTTCAAGAACATGTCTAATAGAGGAGAGAAAGGTACTCTGTTCTCTGTGATGAACCATACTGTGACAAAGTTTGGAGGACGATTGCTACGAAAATGGCTGTCTCAGCCACTGCTTAATATCAGGTACAGATACACACTACAGATAAATTTTCTTGTGTGTCAACTCCTGGTTTTACTTTCACGATTGTTATAAAGCAACGTTACCATTGAATATGTGTATTACAAAATACCTTGCTTCATCGCGCTGTGACATCATTTTGAGCATTTGGTGTTTATCCAGTGTTTTATAAACAGTTTTGTCTTCATGATCTACTGAAAGCTTCTGTTTAAAATATCACAAAACTTTAGTCTTTCTTAAAAAACTATTATATTCTGGTTTTTAGATAATTCATTTTCTGTACGTATGTTACTTTACTGGTATTTCCCCCTGCTCCACTCTGGCTGGAACCACAGCTCTGTTTCAGACTGCTCATGGATATGTATTTACATGTATATAATACATTTCTTTTAATAATACTGTCCGGTGATTTATTTTTTGTTTTAAGTGATTTGTTTCTGAAATATCTAATGTTATAAAATTTATAGCCACTCCTCCGTAATGTTTGACTGTTTGGATAAAATTTCTCAAAAGGAGTGAAAACAGCTTTTCTAGTAGAATTATGCTTGGTATATCAATATGACACATTTTCACTTGTCAACCTAACAAAAATTAACGATTAATACTTGTGTTACCTTCCAGTGAGATTTGTGACCGCCAGGAGGCAGTGGAGGAATTGATACGGACTGACTGTCCTGGTCTTACAAAACTTCCATCGATACTAAAGAGATTACCAGATCTGGAAAAGGGACTGTGTACAATTTTTCACAAAAAGGTTTGTTTGTTCTGTGATGAATAAGTATAAGTGTTGAGATGATATAAACTGGCCTATGGCTGAGGGCAATAAGTCTCAAACATAGTCATACTGTCTCTTGCTGAGGGCAATAAGTCTCAAACATAGTCATACTGTCTCTGGCTGAGGGCAATAAGCCTCAAACATAGTCATAGTCTCTTGCTGAGGGCAATAAGTCTCAAACATAGTCATAGTCTCTTGCTGAGGGCAATAAATCTCAAACCTAGCCATACTGTATTTTACTTAGTTATGCGGGATCATTAGTTTTCATGAGCTTTCCAACACTTCACAACAGTTTGTTGTGTTTAATAGTGTGACATTTTACAGTTCTATTGATTGCTATCATATATTGTCAAACTGTTGTCTGTTTTAACAAAACTGTATTTTAGACTTTCTCATGACATTTTTCTGACACAAATGAAAATGAAATGTACGTCTGTATTTTATCTGTAAGTTACAAAAACACTAAGTCTCCATTTTCATTAATTGTTTTGATGCTGAAGTAGGAAACTTTGAGGAGTCACATGACTTTAGCAGGTTGAGCAGTATAAGTGAAATAACCTTGAACACAAAAACAGTCCATGATTATCAATCAAACAAACGAAAGATTCAACGTTCTACCTTAGTGTTAACAGGGCCTGATTCAGGCTTTTTTTTTTCGACCCATTTAAGAGGTTTGGGTGCCCAAATCCTCCACTCCCCAATCCTGTTTTTATAAAGTGAAATATTCCATTTAATTGCATACCCATATTATGTTATTGTTAGTTAATGGTAAAGGTGACAATTGCGGTGAATTACATATTTATCTTCCTTCTTGACCACTGGCCAACCCCATTACATTACCCTTTAACTTGGTACAAAAAAAGACAACCCATAAAAAAGATTGACCAAACTATCCGCATGTCTTCATTTCAGTGTTCTGTCTCAGAATTTTACCTGGTAGTTTGCGCTCTTCACAGAGTACAGCAGGCGCTGGGTCAGCTGACAGATACCGTCCAATCAAATGTCAAATCTAAAATGATAAGAGAATTGTTGTTAGAAACACCAAATCTCCTCAGTGATATATCGACCTTCAGTGAAGCCCTTTATGAAAAGGCCGCAAGGTAAGTGAGGGGTAAAGAAAGGATAAATGGTAGATTTGCCTTGCTAATATCCACAAAGCTGTATTGGACATTTTTCTACTATTGGGCTCTCTACATTTACATGCCGTTTATATTGTTTGTATGATTGATTAGGGTTTTTCAGATTCCTGTTACGCTTAGGAAATCTGACAGAAAGAACACCCATTGGTGTAATTAAAACCATATTTAGGATATTTTGTGCCACTGGATTTGAGCTAATCTAAGCTTGCTCGTTAGCAAAATTACCAGTTAAGCACTACCAAGTATTAAGGAGCCGTTCTGTGATTGGTTAACCAGTAAATAATGTATCATAAATAAATTTTGGTTAAGTTTAATCTAGTTTTAATAAAATGGAACCAAGTTGGGAAAAATAATTATTTACAAATTTCCATTTGTACACATGTATGTAAATGCTAAAAGTCTGGTTTTAGTTTATTATGGTTACCATACATTCATTTTATTTGACGTTTTTAGTGAAAATAAGAAGACTGATTTGTTCATTGACGAGACACAGTTTCCAGCAATTATTCAAAGAAAGGCAGATATTGACACGGTTCTGTCAAAGTTGAAAGGTCACAGACGAGAAGTTCGTCTCACTTTAAAACATCCTTCTCTGGAATACACCAGTGTGTTAGGAACTGAGGTCAGTCTTTCATATGTACATGTATAGGTTCTCACGCCAATAATAAACATTTTAAAACTAACAACCATCATTGTAACAAAGACAGAAAGTTTGAAAGGTATTAAACAGTTGAAGTGTAATATACTACATTTGTAGTCATCTGGTCCTACATTGTTCTGCTTTTTTCTATCTAGCTGTTCAGTTAGGACTTTAAAGAAATATCAAACCTTTTAGAGATCTGCATTTAAAAATACTTTTCTCACTTGGCGTGCTGTTCGGAGGGATCTTTTCCTTTGCCCTGGTGTTGTTGGAACTAGGGCAGCAAGGAGCAGATTTTTTTGTGATAACTTAGCACACTGCAATACGTGTGAATTAAAACTAAGTTCAGCGTAAAACCCCAGTAAAACAAACAAATTGTTTTTTGTTTCAGTTTTTGGTTGAAGTACGGAACACAAATCTGAAGCTTGTGCCCATCAACTGGATTAAAATCAGCAGGTAAGACTTTCATAGATAGTATTTTAAATTGGGGGGAGTGAGCATCAAGTTAGGTGGCAGTCAGCAGGGAGTAATAGACATCAATTGCCGCCTTCAAACCTAAAACTGTTTAACCGAACAGTTTTACAAAAAATTTAATTATTATTGCCTCAAAGACATTCTTTTAGACTTTAGGCCGTGTCATACAGGAGAGTTTACCAGCAGATGATTTTTTTCTTCTTATAAGCTTGTGGGTTTCAGCAATCACTATCAGAATAACATTGAAAATGAAAATTGAAAATGCTGTAAAGATCAACATAAAAAAGACAATATTGATAGATAGATAGATTACTTAAAAGTAGGTTGTATGAAGTGCCGAAGTCACTGATCCAGGGGTAGACCGTAGATGGAAGTTGCATCTATCCGCCTATTATTTGTTTGAGTATTAAAGTCAATATAATATAAGAAGGTCTATAAGTTTTACATTCATTATCGGCAGCAAGTAGGTCTATAAGTTTTACATTCATTATTGTAATAAATGAACATCTGAATCTTTTATTTGATATGTGTAATAAATTCATCTCTATATTTCAGTACAAAAGCTGTCACCCGATTTCATACACCTTTTATTGAAAAGCAGTACAAGGAATTAAATCAGTTGAGAGAGAAGTTAGCAATGGACTGCAGTCAAGCCTGGGCGATCTTTCTAGAGTAAGTCAGAAATAGTTCATCAGTAGTTTAATGGGCCTGTAGCCATAGCTCACTGGTTGGTGTGAGTTATCAGAAATGTTCCCGTCTCATTGTCGACCCCCTATTTATGAGATAGTCACACACATCATGTCAGTTGGGTAAATTGTTTCACTTGTTTACATTTAAAAAAATGTCATTCTTTGATAGCAAAATTTTCTCTACTTACAGTCCTGCATAAACTTAGCTCACACCAGATATCAAAAGCTTGACGTTTTAGTAAATTTTAAGAAAGCAGTCCCTATTTTCTCCCTGTTATGAAAGGACATTTCTTTAAGCTAAAGTTTTATTATTCTCCCAGGAAGTTTGGTGAGAATTTTCCAGAGTATCGCCGAGCTGTCCACAATCTGGCTGTGATAGACTGTCTCCTGTCTTTGGTGAATGTGGCTAAACAACCTGGATATTGTCGGTAATGTGATTAATCTGTTGTTAGTCAAAATTTTGATAATTTGCCGAGTTAGTGTGACTGGAGGAATGATTGGTGCTCTCAGAGCCAAGGGGCAGCACTGATCTGTTTGCGCTCTCTTTGTCTTGTGTCTTGTGATTGTCCTGCCTTGTCTTGGTTTCTTGCCAGTGGCATTGTGGGGGATTGGTTTCATCCATTGTACTGGCATGCTGTCATGTGAGTGAAAAAAACTTTAAGGATGGTGTTGAACCCCCAATCCAACAAACCCATTGTCAAGGTTAAAGTTTAGTAAATTGATCAATTCCCACTTAACCTAGAAACACATATGTCAAGTTGTCATCTTTTTTCACTGGATTCATCTGTGGTCATGTGCTCATGCAGTTTCTTGTTGAAATCAAAATACATGATTGCTTTTAGAAATATATAAATAATTTTTTTTATGTTTTTGAATATTACAGGCCTGAGATGTGTGAAGGTGTTCAGTTATCTATTACCTCCGGTCGTCACCCAGTGGTGGATGAACTCATGGGAGAAGGGGATCAGTACGTCCCTAATGATACAAATCTACAGGTATGTAAAACATATTCAATTATAAATACAGTGGACGATGGAAAGGAACTATCTATTGCCCTGGGGCTTGCAGAGTTAAGGGCCCAGGTGGTTAGGAGGGTGCTTCCTATTTTTCTTTGTATAAGTTAGATACCCTTAAGCATTGCATAACCATCAATCAATCAATCATTTTATGTCCTGTACTTGTCTTTTACCTTGCCAGTTATTGTTATCGTTGAAATTGAGGGTAGTTCCTTCACCTATTGGGCCAGCAAAATATCCTTAAGTGCAGAGCATTGCTGAACTACGGCAGGATGATGATTCATCTTTTCAGCCATCATTGAGACATGATCCTGCCAACACCTTTGTTACCAATGTTGTCAAGTCTGATTTCCTTCACTCATTGGGTTTGCACATCGTCATATGAGTATACCATTAAACCCCAATCAATCTTATAACACCCTGTTTTGTGTGCTTTGTCTGTCATAGCTTTTCTTAAAGCTGACTGTCTCTTTATTATGTAAATTTATAGAATTGGACATTGGTTTAAAAGCAAAAACCAAACAAATATATTATTCGGCTTATAATAAGCTACCTCAATGTCTATATACAAATTCTTACTCAAGAGAAGTCATTGACTGTCAAGAAGTGATATTAAATACTTTCCTGTTTGTTTTCCCCCCTGTTCCTAATATTTGTTTCCACGCATCATGGAGCAGGTGGTGGGAACAATAATACAACTTTTAACATCAATCAAATGAAGTCAATCCTTGAACTCCTTGAATCCTGGCTAATGGGACTGTCACTATTTATTTTAATTTTTTTAATGTACTCTGCCATCTTATAAGTGAATTAGCCTTAAGCATATGCAGTGGCTTTTACATATATTTACTACTGACTGTCCATTCAGCTGCTGCATATACGAGAATGTTTAGTGCTGGGTGCTATTGGAGACTAGATATCAAGAGCCAATCAAGTTGCGTTTTAAAGGGCTTGTTTGCATTTTGTTTACCTCGTATCTAATGCCAAGGTCAAGGTTTAGCACGTCACAGGAAATGTGGAGTTGTTGCTGTCATCCAATCAGCGTTGGTATGAAGGTTTTGTCTCGAAACAGCCGATACAGGCATATGATTGGATATAGTCTACAGGCGCTCGACAGTGGCGTCTATCACAAGCCGGCTATATACGTTATGCATCAATCAGCACGTGTATATGAATAAAAACCTGCTGTATGTTATGAGTGTACCTTAAGCATGGTGTTAAGCGCCAGTCATCAATCAATCATTGAATTATATCTGAGGGCATTTTCTCTTAATATAAGATATAAATATATATAACAGTGAGTGTACTATTGTTTTAATTCCAGGGAGATAGAGAAAGAGTTATGATTATTACAGGGCCTAACATGGGAGGTAAATCTTCCTACATCCGCCAGGTGGCGCTCATCACTATCATGGCTCAGGTGGGATCCTATATACCTGCAGACAGTGCTCAGATCGGACTGTTTAATGCCGTCTATACAAGGTAGGGTGCTCAAAAGAGAAATTGCAGTTTTGTTCATTTTGCACCTGGATCTTGCAACTACCTAATATTGTAAATATTTTTTCTGTGTAGATTTGATTCAAAAATTTGTGCGGGCACTTGGTAGGGAAATTCCTGGTGCTCTCAGAGATAAGGGGCAGCATAAAACCGAAACCAAAAAGCAAAAAGTGCTGTTCATGTCTTTGTATATGTTGTCACTGTCTTGTCTGGTCATTGTATGTTGCCAGTAGCTTCAAGGGCAGTTTCCTTCATCTATTGGGCTGGCATGATGTAATACTGTATGAGTAAACTAACCTAATATAAGGCATTAATCTCCAATTAAATCAATTTTGAATTATAATATTTGCAAAATTTTCTTTTTGGCATGAATTGTGAGAGTTCTGAAATTGTTTGGGTTTTTTCTCTTGGTTATAGATTAGGAGATCTGATATTAAAATATATGAATAAATTAAGAGAGTTGTGAATTTGTTTTTTATTGTTTGGTTTTAAGAATGGGAGCTCGTGATGAGATTTACAGTGGGAGGAGTACCTTCATGGTGGAACTACAGGAGACCTCTGAGATAATGAAACACGCCACAGACAGGTCACTGGTTATTCTGGATGAGTTAGGCCGGGGTACCAGTACTCATGATGGGGTGGCTATAGCACAGGCCTCTCTTGACTTCTTTATTTCTCAGGTATACATCCTGATACAGGTAAACGCACGATATCTTGGGTCTATTCCACAAACAATCTTCTGGTGGTAATACAAGTAGTTCTGTTGAGTCCATAACATGTCAAGAGCTAACTGGGATTTTCATTAACTTATGAAGACCACAAGAGGAAAAAGTTAAAAAGGATGTTCATTATAATATTTCTAAAAAGTAATCACACTGGCACAGGGATGTCTATTAAAAATTAAAACTGATGAATCATTTCATGTTCTACATAAAGTTCCAGCGACAAGTTTCTAAATAGATCTAAACCATGACTTTTTATAGGTCCGTACAGACATCTTGAAAGAAGTTAATGACCATTTCATGGTCTACATATACAAGTTTCAAAGCTCAAGATTTTGTCTCTCGATTGTCTTTTTGTCCCTGTAGTCTCCTGATATAAAATCCAATAGGATTAAAACTGCATATGAACATCAACCTGGTCGCATAGGTACATCTTATAACGTGCTGTTGATTGATTAGTCCCTATCAAATGACCAATCACAAGTCCCTATCAAATGACCAATCACAAGTCCCTATCAAATGACCAATCACAAGTCCCTATCAAATGACCAATCACAAG
>JARDVA010007798.1:4543-19070 GCA_030265315.1 Mopalia swanii
TTTCTGTCAGTTACATGAACATTGTACTTGAGTATGCTGATCTTCTATTTCTGTCAGTTACATGAACATTGTACTTGAGTATGCTGATCTTCTATATCTGTCAGTTACATGAACATTGTACTTGAGTATGCTGACCTCCTGAATGTCCCAGAGGATGATTTCAGAAAAACTTTATATATTTTGGAAGTCTGCTTTGCTTTCGTTTTACGAATGTTAATTTATTTATTACTAAGATACCCAAGGTCTTGATCTTTAAAACTGATCAAATACCAGCTTTCTGGAATCATCACCAGAAATTTCAGTAGGCTTTACGATTTTGTTTAATACCCTTTCTTTCTGTTGTGCACTGTTGTCAACTAACCTGTGAATACTGACACCCTTTACTTTTTAACCTGGTCCCATAGAAGATCACATGTCTATCAATCTTACCCCATGACTGTCCAACTGTTCTTCATGGCCTGGTAGTTCATCCCACAGAATCTCCACATAGTATTTACTCAGGGCAAAGGTGTTAATTAACCATGATAATATTATTATTGTTGCTCACTTGTTTGGGTTTCTTTGTAATTATTGTTTAAAAAATACTGTGGAAAAACATTTTGTAACAGAAGTCTTAAATGGTAATAAGTCTTTAAGTTTTGTTGTTGATCTTTATCATTAAAGCATTTAATTACGTTTAATTTGTTAACTTACTTCCCAGCATAGTCATACTGAATTCTTCTGTGCATTGAAGAAACAATAATTATCCGACACAGTAAAACAGTTCACATTTTATGGGTGTGGTTATATGGCTATATAGTGTTGGAGAATACCCCAAATCATTGCTCTCGCTAGAAGGTAGAATTTTCCATTTTTAGACATTTTCGGGTTGTCTGTGTTAATAATGTTGCAGTACACCACCGTTATATAAGTGATATAACCTTGGGAAAGGCATTAAATATCAGTCAATCAGCAAGGCTGCCAAAAATAACAGTTCTCTTACAGAAAGTATAAAATCCAAACTAAATTGACTGTAATGGTTACTAGAGTTTGACATTTTTCAACAGCCTACAATTATCTGTAATAACTGTACTGGGGCCAGTCTTTTAATCACTAACACCAGGTTAAATCACTAATACCATGTTAGTTATAGAACTACAACATGGCGTGAAGTCATCTTAAAGCAGATTAAATTTAATAGCACTTCAAACAAATGGCCCCTGGAGTCTTCAGGACAAATGTTAGAATATTCCAAAATCAAAACACACGTTATCCAAACTATGTTATAAGCTTTTTTGTTTTTTTCGAGGAATCAATAGACTCCCAAATTCAATAAAAACTCAAATCAAGCAATAAAACATTTAATTTTTCTCTTTTCAATTACCAATTTTCACTGGGTTTTTTTTTCGAAATTGCATTGTAGTCGGAGCTTATTTAAAATACAAAGCGTTTTCAAGACATCGAAGGACTGTCAAATCATAATTCTATTCAATTCTAGTTATCAACACTTTAGAAAATGACTTGTATTAATTCCTGCATCGAGAACATTGTGTTGCTTTTATATAAATGTATTTGTTTTACTTTAAGCCATAATGTTATTGTTAAAAGTCTTGTTTTGCCTTTTCAAGTTCCTTAATTATATGAAGACATCATTTTCAGTTTATTGAATTGATTTCAAAAGATACAAAAACATGTCTGTTGTGTTTGATTGTCATAAGTATATTTGCAATATTAAAAGAGTTAGCCTATTTATGTTGAACACATGAACAATGTTGAGTATTAAAGGACAAGACCAATCAAAAACCATGTTTTCTACATATGTAAAACATTTTCTGTTAAATGCAACACAAAAATTCTGATGTTCCTAACCCGATCATAACTGTAGTTATCAGGAAGAGGAACACCGAAACCACTTGAATCATCGAATCCTGTGTACAGCAGAATTCACTGATCTATCATTGTATAGTTCGAAAATGGCTGACCAACCAGAGTGGAGAAAAACTTAGCAGCACATGATTTAATGACTCAACTGGTGCTTGTGATCCTCTTTAATTGATGATAACCAGAGTTACGATCAGATTATGAAAATGGAAATTAATGTATTGTATTACACACAAAAAGTTTTACTTATTTATAGAATATGGTTATTAGGTGGTCTTCTCCTTTAAGAATGCCACCGATTGTGTAACTATGACTGTGTATGTTTTTGTTGTTTAGTTTTACTTTATTTATAAAATATATGGAAAGTCCTTTGAAGAGTGTCACTTTTTATAACATAAGTGGTATTTCACCAATGTACAGCCATTTGAAGAAAGGACTTACGATATTACTTTACATGATCCTGTTCCCCAAAAAAGGCTAAAAAAAATAATTGTTGCATTTAAAAGGTTTGGTTTTCATCCTAATTAGTAAGTTTTCAAAGCTCTCGACATAAGTTTATTGATAGTTGTGACAGCATCCTGTTGACATTCTGACACTTTTGGCTCTCTTATAAATTTGTGGTATAATTAACACACAGAAGAAAATATGATCAGACAGTTTGAGAAGTAAGTTATTTAGAGAATAAAAAGTATATTACCTTGAGTGTTACACAATTTATAAAAGTTAATTCATCATGATTTGTTCAGTGCATTTTATTTTGAGTTTTGATTCAACATACTTTAGTTAGATATGACATATTTAAAGATTCTGAAGTCCTCCTTAGTATTGTCACTTAGGTCTTACAAAAATATCAAATCACCATGTGCACATTTGTGTCTTGTGCAGGGGTGATAAATAAACTCCACTTTATAAAACTCATCAGTGGGAATTATGCCACTATTGTAAGCACGTATACAGCTTTAGCTTTTAAGCCACTTGTTGATCTGTCATTTGTTTCCTTGGTTACAAAATTAATTGTGAGTAAAATATCCTAGGGAAAAATAGGAATCTGCAAGTTAAAATGAAGATAGAATTTAGGGGTGTTTAATACATGAATGAATGAACATTATACTGTACTTGGTCACAAGTCCAAGGTGTAAGAGTGCTGATAGACACGTGTGTTGATATCTGTATTTATTAGGAATTCAATAAAAGAAATCTAGAGTTGTATAAATATGTTTACAGAGAGAAATCCGATTGTGTTGTGTTGCTTTGTATTTTTTACTTGTTGCTATTTGACTTCAACCCATTCACGCAGAAGGCTTTGTGTGCGACAAAAGTCGTTAAAACCTCAACTGGATTCTTGATATTTATATATGTAATAGATAATGTATTCGAATAATGTTAGATTATATTGTCATGAAATTTTTTTTGTTGCCTGTTAGTTGGATGTGAATTTATTTAAACCGTTTGAATGGGTGGCTCGCCGTCATATGAATGAAGTAAATCTAGAATAATACAAATGAAACACATCTGTCTGATACTAGTATAGGTTCTACACAATCTGGTGTAACCTGTACTATTAAAACTGGAGCTTCTTGTGGAACACAATGCGTGCAAACCTCTGACTGCTGGAAATGCCAGTTATACATTTTATTCATGTTGAATTTGACATTTCCTGGCGTATTTATCAGAGAATCTTACTTGGAAAACTAAAATTTCTCACCGATCCTGTATCCGTTTATAGGGTCTCGCTGGACTCCTGGGTCGATTTTGAAAAACATTATTTCTAATCCTATAATTAAGAATATAGATCTGAACATTATAGATGTATATATTGTTTAAAACACTGGATTACACTTTTGTGATAATCCAATAATTATTTCGAATATTTCATGTGTGGGTGTTTAGTATGTTATTTCTTGAAGTCCGATAGCTAAAATAACCAATGAATTAGGTAGTAGAACTGAAGTGGACATTTTTTTTTTTTAGATGGAATAAAAACACAAAATACGTGCAATCCTTATTATCACCGTAAAACTTGAATCCCGTTGGAGACCAGCAATGGTTTCTGTCTTATTTACAGCGAAATTAAAGAAGTTTTAATGATGAACAATGTTTGAGGAATAAACCCGTTTCTATTTCTGTCCAACTTAAATTGTCAGACATTAGCAAGCAAATATTTATACAGGCATGGCTGATTGAGTTATCACACAGGAGGTATAGGATTAGCCATACAGCTTATCATTTGTTATATACAATTGCTAGGCTCCCTTATTAGATTACTGAAAATATATACAACACAAGCCAAATAAAACACAATGGGGATGCATGCGAGATATTCCTGTTAGTTTCAAAAGTCCTTATCAAAGACGTGCTCAGCTGGAAACTACATTTTTTGCTGAAACGGAGCTACACTCCATCAGAATATATATATTTCACTGTAGGGCAGTATTTGAATAAATGAAAAAAGGCTTAGATTTCCAGCTAGACTTAGTTTGATGTAAGACGACAATTTCGTTTCTTTACTATAAACAACATCTATGATTTAAGTCGATGTAAGCTCTAAATGTTTTTGATTATCGTCCTTTAAATAACATATTTTGTATGTGGATCTGTATGTGCTGCCTTGACACTGAAGTAATTTCTCAGGAGTATAAAAATAGATACCAATTTTGTATCTGCTGGGAAACTAGATAAAGTACCATAAGACGGACTGTGGGAAAGTGAGGTACAAGGGGCTTCAGTTACATTAGCCAGACCCTTTCAACGAAGTCTCTCTCAACAGGGCTTTCTGGAGATGTCACGTTACTTGGCGCATCTTTTATCTGGGCCACTCGACATGCTGTTAACACCTTTCATCTTGAGAAATATCGGTGCTTGAATCACTCCTGCCAGACAAAAACTTCTTGCCGTGTGCCTCACTCAATTAGACACAGCCCTTTACTTGTTGACAGCAGCGAGTGTATTGATAAATTGCTGAAATCGCCCACTGCGTACAATAAGTTATCCGTAGATTCGATTGTCCGCCCAACCGCAGCAAATACACATTTACCAATAAAAGGACAAGTGCAGTAAATAGCCGAGGTACGATTTCTTTGGACGGGGACGACCAAAGGTCTGCTGGCCGAATGCATTTTTTCTTGGCAAATAAAGGACATACGCTCCATAAACGTTACGGCTGAGAAGTGGCTCACGAAGGGATAAACCTGATCAAACGTAATTTACATACGCGTGTCGTCTACATTTAATCTTCATCTCGTATTGCTTTCAGGTGTCGAGATTAGCATAACGAACAAATTGAGGTATTCATATTCGGACGTGGGGAAGCAAAGACTGTATATAAATATATGTAAAATAAACAGGTTTCGTGATTTGGACCTAAGATTGTCTCTATAGACACAGCTTGAATTCAAGTTCACCTGCGTTCCCATTAAAATGCAGGCAGAACATGAATTCTTTACATATATATGTATGTATCCAGTTGAATGTGTATACTCCATTCTAAAATCGACAGGGGTTAAATGGTTGTGAATATGTTTGCACTTCGTGGAACTTGCAGTCTTGAGCCGGTCGAGTTGCCAACAAAGAAGTTAAGCCGTTTTTTGGCCTTTAGGTTTGAAGCTGGACATCTGTTCTTTGTGTTTTAGTATGAAAGCTGACATGTTAATGTCTTATACAGAGAATATTGCAGTCTGATTGTATTTGACAAAGTGGACAGAACAGTGACTTGTCCGACAGGAATGCCTGGCAATGAGATGTCCACACTTGTTCAAAACCTTGCTCTACACGGGCTAAACACGTGTCGTGCTTTTTACATGGCACGTACTTCTCTCTTAGCAAGCTTTTTAAGTGTTGACATATCTCTTTTCTTTATATCAGACCGGTGAAAAGCACGCCTTCTCTCTGTCAGTAAGGACTCTGAAGACAGCCTGCTTTAAGTGACTCAGCGCCGACAGAGAACATAAAACTGTATTAAGAATCATTTATCTCTCTAGGAAAAAAAGATTAGGGTTTTGATTGAGGCTGTTACCTGGGGAAACAAACCACGGCGGCGGCTTTGATGTTGTGAAATACAATATCGGGTACTATTGTCAATAAAAACCTTAAAGGATGTTCAGAATAAGAAGGATTTCTTTCCTTCCGTTGATGCGCTGTGTCGTTGTTTTAATAGATCGATCCAGGAACGATAATAGCTTTCTTTCTCCCGGCCACTTGTAACCTCTATAGCCCGAGAAACCTTAACTCCAGTAGACACACCTGGCCGAATTGCCATTTACAACAAAAGATATGATAAAAAGAAGTCTTTCGTGACGCTTTGTTCGCAAAACCGTCCAGATAACTTCGATAGACGCCTCCAGCATTCACTAAAAGTCTTCCCGTAAGGTGATAATACGGGATGCATAATCAACATCTATACATGACTCGCACCTATATGTTTTGAAGACACCACTGCCATATAATGTAGTCATAATGTTTTATATCCTAATCAAGCTGTGTCTTTTCGATGGAGAAGATTAAATGCCAAATTGAAATATGTTATTCAATTGTCTTACAATATAACCATTCGACTAAAAAACCAAAGATTGAATTTTATTGACAACTACTTAAATAAAACAAAACATCGATAGTGTAACCGTACTACAAGTCTCTATAAATGATATTTATTATATCACATGGTCACTTTATTTTAATTCGATCATTGTATTTTCAGAACTTTCCCATAGTTTTTTTTTTTCCATTTTTTTTTTCCCCATTTCTGAATTGCCGCTTCCTGTTAAGGCGATAAGCCTTTTACATTTAATTGTCCCTTGTTGACAAGGCGATAAGCCTGCTTCCCTTATGCGGTTACTTATGTAAGGCCATGGCTTTCTGACTTGACGCGCTCTGTTAATATACTGTGACAAGATCTAATATAATTTCGAGAAGTCTTACTGTAGCGCCTGCACAGAGATCTAGTATAGTATCCCCGGCAATGCCTCCGTTTCCTCTCTGTCGAAGTGGTGCGAGCCAGACGCCGTCGTTGTCTTAATGCGATTACAGGGGATTCATTAGAGGTTTTCAAGGGTTTTGTTAATTAACAGGTATAGCTTTACCTGGCCG
The DNA here is from genome assembly GCA_030265315.1 of Mopalia swanii. NCBI lineage: Eukaryota > Metazoa > Mollusca > Polyplacophora > Chitonida > Mopaliidae > Mopalia > Mopalia swanii. The sequence goes on from JARDVA010007798.1 coordinate 11,486, forward strand.
TCAACTATGATATTGGATCTTAACGACACAAAGGTAAGGCGTGGATAATCGATAGAGGGTTTTGTCTCTCTTGACAGCATTCCGAAAACCAATATTTCTGTGTAACAGAGAATAACGTGGTCTCTGAGGAGCCCAAAATTAGATGGGCTTATACCCAAATACGCTGCAGTTTTGGGGCTCAAAAGGAAGAAAGAAAGTGTCAATAGTTACGACACTGTTTACAACGGACGTATAATAAATGTGCTAAAGGTTACAATCTGCAATGCGACAAGCTTTGATGGGTTCATACAACATTATAGCAAGGAAGCTAGGTCGGCGAGCATCGCAAAGCTCGTGGGTGTACTTCTTTGTGACTGTACGGGCGATGATAAGGGCGCGCGACAGATCGCCCCCATGCAGTTTTTAGGACCGCCATCATAAGCGGTGTTTTATTAATGATGAAACAGTAATTATCAGCCGACATGTGATCTGATAGGGCGGCCATTGCCTGTAATTAAACCCAATTCACACCTTCTTAAAGCGAAATTGGTGCAAAACAACTCTTGAGCCTGTACTATCTTGTTACTTTTCCAAGATGTTAACAACACGTCAGGCATGTCGATATTGCAACACCTTGAAGAGAGCACATATCAAAGACACTCCTCCGAAATTGTCCTGAATGAAATGAACCCTGTTGTTTAGGTCAGCCAATTTAAAGTCCACTCGCTCCCCACCTTCCTCATTCGTCCATCCGCATTGTTTTATCCATTATAATAGCTAACGGCAAAAAATGGCCTAAGCTGTTCCAGGATGACACTTATACTAAAGACAATTTTATTTAGGCATAACGATCGGGTATGTCGGAGGCTTTCCATATTTCTGTACACTTTATATCGAATTAACACGCCCTTCTGATAGTTCATGTTGAGTTTTACGCGGTTCTCCACCAAAACAAGACGGGACGCTTATAAACACGATACCACCACAGTGCGGTACACTACAACAGTCAAAGAGCACCAGAGAGCTCACACCCACCCCATCCATTATTTATTATCACTATTTGAAATTCTAGATGTGATTTGAAATATTAATTATGGTTGAACGCCTGTTATCCATGGAATGCTACAGTTGTATCAGGCAACACTATTGTGACTTCAAGGGTGGATTTCAGACATATTTAATTTCAATAGATAAGCCGGCATGGTTCAACTGCAATCAACTTTGGTATATATCTGTTATAAATTATATCAATGTTAACAGCTTCTCTAGCTAACGTAACATCATGTAACAATTTCTCTGAAAAGGTTTGACACATCATGTTCTCAAGGAGGCGCGCGGACCGCTGACACTCGCCGGGCGTGATTCGTGGGTGATGGTCAAGGAGTATAGGGGTGTTGATAAGGGAGTGACAATCTGCTCCCAAGGTCTTTAAGAACCTCGATAATTACGGGGTGTATTAGTAATGACGTAAGACATCAATTATCACCTTGCTCGTATTCAGCTGTAAGTCAGTCGTGATCTTATGAAGTCCACGTCAGTTACAATTAAACCGAATTTACACCTTCTTGTTGGGAAATAGCGGAAAGACAGCTTAACAGCTTGCTGCGTCCCCAAGAGGTTAGCCACACTTAGGTGCATAACAGGGCGTCTAATTGTCTGCCGGACAGTCGATCTCGTGAAGCAATTGACACTAAATTAACAATTCTACTACACATCTGTCCTCTTGGTACTATAATAAATTTACAGGTAGCACTGACATGTAATGTTTTCACTTTTTGGACTAGCTTTATTGGTTTACACGCTGCATTAGTATTATACTGGATAAAAGATTTCCATTTGTCTGATATAAAAAGAGCCTATAACAGACATGCGCCAACAAAACAGTTCAAATTTAACAAACTTTAATAAATACATTTGGGGTTTATTTCTTCCAAACTTTGTCCTGTTATTTGTTTGTTGTAGGCCTCCGTCTGCCGTTGATGAAATAAACGTCTATTTACCCACATTATACAAACATTTCTGAAACCAAATAAATTCCCCGTGTAAAGTGACGATAAATACACTTATAAGATGATAGTTTCTGGAAGTTTATTTTTTTTACACCATTCTAAAACAAATACTTTAACAGAAATCTCCTCTATATACTTTCTTTAAATTTTTTTTAGAAATTCCTTATTTAACCCATTCGTCAAAATTCTAGATTTTTCTATACTTTTTATCTTTGGTAATTTTTGGAGTAAACTCATGATGTTTGTAGGTATCAATCAGTTCATTTGAATATAGTAACAGCTTATATTTTGTTTATACAGTGTAGTATATTAATATATATTAGGCCCCATATCCTAATCGAAGTCTGCGATGTTGTGATACCTGGCATTCAGATGCTCGTTCCTGATAGCTATCTTACCTTCAGATGATCTTAATGACTGTGACGTCCTTGTATGCCTTGGACAATGAAGATCAGTTAGACGAGATTCTCGCTCAGGAAATATGCCTAGGTAGAGTCTTTGTAACATTCAGAGCTGTACGTTATTAGTACGCAATTTCAAGTTAATTGCAATATTTCCAGTTAATGCCCTGTTATAAGTGTGATTTTAAATTGACAATCACATATATGACCTCAATATTTGTTAAACCTCTAGTACAGTGTATTTGTAGACCAAAAGAATAAAGCTTGAATAAAACTTAAATTTTGGAATATTGTAAATACAATATATATGTGAAACATAAATACAAAATAACAGCCTGCATTATCCTTGTGTACCTTATAAATTTCTAAAAAATAATCACACTGTCAAAGGGATGTCGATTTATTAAAATTATATATATTTATATTGGAGGGGAAAATAATTTTGCTTGGATACGCTGAGATATTGACTCTGGCTAGCAGGGCATCTGAGAAGCTTTTCTTCGTTTAGTTCTTCTATTTCACATTATATGCCACGTGTCAGGTCCAAAGAGAGGCAGCTTGAGTTTATACTAAATCTGGCCCCTAACACAACCCTAAACTAAACCTAAGGTAAACCCTACCTTTCCACTGAAACTTACGTCACATCTGTAACATGACGGACTTAGTCATGCTGGATTCTACCAAAGGGCAGTAACTCGTGTGCTTTCTGTAAAATTGGACATTCTAGGCTAGATAAATATGCTTGAATGCAGTCAAATTCAGTCAAACGTTAAACAAAATCGATCGCTTAAGTTTATTTGCCAAAATATTAAATTTCAGGCTTGTCGCTATTTAGTGTAGAAACATATTTGTAATTTTATCAAATTGGTCCATGCCCGTGTCGGACCAGTAATTGTCTATATTTGGTTCAATACGGAGTGTGGTACAATATAATCACATAACTATTGAATTATAAAATGTATAATAAACATAAATATTTCGTGCGTTGAATTGCAATCAACAAAAACATGTAAGTCATATAATATACCATTCCCTTTATGGTTAATTACACACATTGGCTGTATAGAATATAATAACATAATATATTGAATTAAATTTTACAGTGCGAATCTTGTTCTGAGGCATTTTTTTTTCTATTAAAAGGTTTTTATTTTCCCATAACAGTATGGTACAATTCTCATTTCAAAAATAATTTATTAAAAATAGTAATACTAGCACATGCATATTACACGGTATTTTTCATGGTACAAACATTTGGACCTAGGATAGTTTTTATCGTTACTAACAATAATAGTTATTTAATTGATTAACGACAAATGTCAGTTACATGTATACTATACTTGCTATACTAATCTAAACAAATGTTCGTATTTATCTGGCAGACCTTTGCGAAGACGTCGTAGTTGCTGTTCTTGATAGCAATGTATCTTTCTGTCTTAATATATTCTCATTTAGAAAATTTCAGTTCAACAAATGATAAATTTTGTTCTTGGCATCTCTTGGTATATATATATAGTAGCGGATAATTAGCAAGGTAAAATTCACTGATTTGTAATACACTTAACATTTTGATCTTCCAAATATACAGTCTAACCTTTTCACATTTAAACTTATCCCTACTGACTGGTAAAACCACATGTTCAATTCTTTCCACAAAGAAAATACATTTTCATAATTCACAAATAAGTTAAAGTGCTATGGATTCGTTTACACTGAGACAGAAAGTACATTTCGCATCACTTTTAATATAAATTGTTTGCTAGATATTCATTTGTTGCTATGGTGCGATGGTTGTTCTGAAACTTATATAGCGAACCAGAACAATTTACGGGTCTTTTTCCGTTTCCGTCTGTTCATCGCAATTATTTCTTCAATGTTTTAAACTCTTAGACTTCATTAAAATTCTGTCATTTCTTGGCAACAACTGGTACACGGTACACGGCCAGTATACGTAATATTATGTAACTACAGCGTCCGTGCTTGTTTAGTTTTGTTCAGTGAGCACTCAATGAACAGTGCCCAAAGGAAGAAGCCGCTTTGTTCAGTTTATAGGCTGTCGTTTTCTACACCTAACTTACGCAAGTCGCTTTTGTTGTCTTTAGAGGGGCTTAGGCACAATTATACAGTGTGTCGGGATAATTTAGGTGCCATTCACTTTGATGTCAATCAGCTTACCTGTATCATTTCGCACGCGCTGCCATGACACCCCGCAGATGACGTCATCTTATGTTACCGAATAGGCGCGTGTCGGAGAGGATATCGAATGATTCGTTCTGCTTGCCGCAATAATGGTAAGGTTATTTAAAATATCCCAAAGTCGTATTTGACAATCACTGACGTGTTGTTTTGTTGCGATTTATTCCATCGTCACATCCACAAAGAATTATTTGAACTCCGAAATTTTTCGGTTGAACGGACACAAGACGTGTTATTTTGTTCCATTGTATAATGGTGAATTTTAAATCTTGCAACTGTCGAGAAAACAATATGAGGGAATATAGATATGGTTATTGGGTTTCCCTAGATACAGACAGCCGGAATTATTTCCCGAAAAAGATTTAATCTCATAGCGCATCAAATTTCATCCCAGGTGAATGTGAATTTTCTTGACACAACACGATTGGCTATACATGATACTTATTGTGTAATAGACACTACCTTATAAGCATCTGTCGTTATTGGGAGGTCTAGCGATACAATAATAACGACAAGAAGCCAATGTCTGGGTAGACGATCGATCAATGAAATCCATGTCCTTGGGGCGATAGCAACACATATAGAGACATGTATAGACTATACAGCGCTGGTTTTACAAAAGTAAGCGGAATTAAGACAATAAATGGAATAAATCATAATCAATTTAGCTATATATCTTTTGATTTTGACTGTGATGTGATTTACCATTTTGTAAAGCGCAAATGTTTAGTGGTATGCAATATAAAATATTGTAAAAAAAATGGCGCAAATCGAGATAAATGTTACGGGACTATATAGACAATAAGAAAATACTAACCAACGCTTTTACATATTTGAAATTATATACCCTCTTTATGCATTGACTAATTTCCAGAATATCTCACACCTATGATAAACTTGTATGCCATTTTAAAATATTATTATATAAGGTAAATATATGATTCCTTCAGATCAAAATGTGAATTAGTTTCTATAAATATCTGTCACCTTTAAAACTTTAAAACATTTTACATTGTATCAAATCCTATATAGTGTTGGTACGGTGTATATTCACTTTGGCTGAAACAGTATCATATATATCTGCTCTAAACTATCATATATTCTTCGCTTTATTTCCTTGCCCGTCAAGCGTGGTGTTAACTTACAGCTATAGTCTCCACTGTATCATATTAATATTGTATTATATAGATCACATTGTAAACTCGGATATTTAATGACAGCTTTCAGGTCATTTGAGAAAGAAAATGGAAATTCTGGTTTGTGTCATTTTATATGAATGTAGAATCTGGAGGCAATTATTCTTACTTTTATTGTGTGTTCTTAATACATGTTTCACGCATGGTGGATGCATAGTACAATACACTACACCATTTACTACAAATGTCTTTAACGAGAGAAATAACTGGGAATCGTTCTGAAGAAAGGTTTGCTCCGACAATTGTTGGCATTTCTATGTGGAGACATTCTGGGGCTGTTAGTCGACAGGCTGTCAATCAACACAAGTTATTGTTTCCTTATTACCATTCACGGATAATTACTTCCGGGAATACACTCTTCCAATGGCGCCGATAAATCTTTAGCTACTGGAAACAAAAAAGTCTCCCGTCAAATTTCTGGAATTTAAAAATTGTCTTTCCTCTGTAAAAGCTGTCCTTGTGAAACGTAACGGCTGTTCATCAAAATTAAAATGCATTTAATTTGCAGGTGCAGTATTTATGCAGGAACAGATATCTCCTTACAGGAAGGCGTACGTGTGGCTGCTGAACGACAAAAAATAACAATTGAAGAATAATGTGTTTGGAGGGGATATTGTTTACAATACAGTATTCACTAATCGGTCCGGTTTAATTGTCCTTTGTGTTGAAGACATAAATGTAATGTTAAGTACAGTACATAAGGCCTATCTTCTTGTCTCGGTTGCCAGAAAAATACCCCCACTCCAATTCGTCAAGAACAGACCTAAATCATCTGAAACATGACAACACTGAACGTTTTACTTAACAAAGTGTTTGCCTTGACTTGTGTAAATTTCATCACAAGTTGTTAAACTTGTTGTATCAGTTGCAGACATAAAATATCAACTATATAGTCAATATGGACCAGCCTTGCTGTACCTGCAGCACATGTAATAAATAAACTGATTGGTAAATATCAGTCAACTCTAATCGATATTTAAATTAGGCCTATATATCTTACCTGCTTAAGTTACATACTGCTGATTATAACATATATCGATTTCTGCGTTCAGAATGAAATAACCAGCTTTTGCATGCAGTATTAATGGTATCCCTCCAGCTATTTGATTGGTTGATTTAACAGAACCGATTCGTGTTGACACGAGGGTTTCCTTAAAACTACATCAAAATTAGCGTTTTTCGATCAGAGAAAAACAGTTTCTTTTGTGAATTAGCTGTCTGTCTCCAGTTACTAAACAAGCAGAAGAAATGGCGTTAGATCGTTCGATGGATGTTTGATCAGTTTCCTCGTTAAATGGGAAGAAATACTTGTGAGAGCAGCCCTTTGCCTTGCGCGTCAATTCTTCAACACGTCTTAACTTCCGGAGCAAACAATTGTCCCGTGACTCTGCATAAACCAGACGATCAAGGGTGCTTTATGAGATCTTCTAATATGGAACTGGAAAAGAGCCTGCATACGTTAACGTCTATATAAGATATGGCCTTCATCGGAATCTTTGTTTGAAGAATTTATGTGAATCCGGTATTAAACGACGTATCCATTTTGCTGCTACTGACGCTTCGCTCATAACCTCTTATTTTTGTATGTGTCTTTTATGCGTCAAACAGAAATATATATACATATATTAATGGAAAAAGTTCATCATTGGAAAGTCCGAATAGTGAGCTTTTGTCTAAATGGTTGTTGGGAAGTCCAAATTCCGAATAGCACGCTTTTGTCTAAATGGTCATTGGAAAGTCTAATGTCCGAATAGTGAGCTTTTGTCTAAATGGTCATTGGAAAGTCTAATGTCCGAATAGTGAG
>JARDVA010007799.1:0-13285 GCA_030265315.1 Mopalia swanii
GTCATTAAGGCGGAAGAAGAAAGACATAATGAACTCACATGATAAATTGTTTGGTAAATATGACAGAAAAACTATAGACATTTATATGCAACCTAGAACGTTCCGGCTTATCATAGAGACATTAATGCAATATAGGCGGCTACGACATATCGTAGGCGAATACTCGTAATATAGGCTCATGCGACATATTGTAGGCGGATACTCTTAATATATGGTGTTATGACCTATCGTAGGCGGATACTCCTAATATAGGCTGCTACGACCTGTCGTATACGGAAACTCATAATATAGGCAGCTACGACCCATCGTAGGCGGATAATCGTAATACTGGCTGCTACGACCAGTGGTAGGCGGATACTCGTAATATAGGCTGCCACAATCAATCATGCACACATACACATTCAGCGACCATGCGTGGAATAAAAATAAAAATGCATATGTCAGCGATCCCTCGTGACATCCAATACAATGTCTATGTTTTAGCGATGTTTCGAGACAATTCAAAAAAATGTGCATGTATCAGCTATTTCTCCTGACATCACATGCTATATTCGTATGTAAGCCAGTACGTAGGATTGTAAATACTAACATGTAACACAGAAAGTTCCTAAAAATGTATTAAGATTAGATGTAAATTAGACTCTTGGATTGGGCACCAAACTGGACATGTGTATTATTTGGCGGACCTTTTGAACTGTGATTCAGAAAGTGTGGTACATTTCATCACTTGTAAGAAGTGTCTGAAACAATATTTTGGCGAAATAAAAAAAAACCTTCGGCTTACAGCTTACGATTTTATATTTGGGAATTTATATAGCTTTGAAATACCAGCTTGAGAAAGATTACTTCTAAATATCTCGTTTGTTACATATTCATCACATACTCGTTATACCCAGTACTTTGTTATTACCTACTTTCGAGATCAATAACAAGTTGAGATGAAGATGTATTTGGAAACGTTTATGGAAGAAACATGTATCGGTTTTAATTAAGCAGGTATCTGTGTCAGTGTGATTGCTGTTTAGACATATATAAATTGCATGTCAGCAAGGACGCTGACAGATATATATATATATACTCTTGGATCTCACGAGGGATCGTTGACAGATACATATATTACTGGATGTCACGAGGGATCGCTGACAGATATATATATATATATTTCTGAATGTCACGAGGGATCGTTGACAAATACATATATTACTGGATGTCACGAGGGATCGCTGACAGATATATATATATATATATAACTGGATGTCACGAGGGATCGCTGACAGATATATATATATATATACTACTGGGTGTCACGAGGGATCGCTGACAGGTAAATATATTACTGGATGTCATGAGGGATCGCTGACAGAAAAATGTATCATTGGATGTCATGTGGGATCGCTGACAGTTACATTATTAACTGGATGTCATGAGGGATTGCTGACAGATAAATATATCATTAGATGTCACGAAGGATCTCTGACAGATAAACATATTACTGGATGTCACAAGGGATCGCTGACGGATACATGTATTGCTGGATGTCACGTGGAATCGCTGACAGATACATATATTACTGGATGTCACGAGGGATCGCTGACAGATAAATATATCATTAGATGTCACGACGGATCGCTGACAGATAAATGTATCATTAGATGTCACGAGGGATCGCTGGCAGATACATATATCATTAGATGTTACGATGGATCGCTGACAGACACATATATTACTGAATGTCACGAGGGATCGCTGACATGTAAATATATTACTGGATGTCACAAAGCGTCACTGACAGATAAAAGTACCATTGGATGTCATGAGGGATCACGGACAGTTACATAATTAACTGGATGTCACGAGGGATCGCTGGCAGGTAAATATATCAGTAGATGTTACGATGGATCACTGACAGACACATATATTACTGGATGTCACGAAGGATCGCTGACAGGTACATATATTACTGGATGTCACGAGGAATCGCTGACAGATAAATATATTACTGGATGTCACGAGAGATCGTTGATAGATACATATATTAGTAGATGTCACGTGGAATCGCCGACGGATACATATATCACTGGACGTCACGTGGAATCGCTGACAGATAAATACATTACTGGATGTCACGAGGGATCGCTGACAGATAAATATATCATAAGATGTTACGATGGATCGCTGACAGACACATATATTACTGGATGTCACGAGGGATCGCGGACAGGTAAATATATTACTAGATGTCACGAGGCGTCATTGACAGATAAAAGTACCATTGGATGTCATGAGGGATCACTGACAGTTACATAATTAACTGGATGTCATGAGGGATCGTTGACAAATAAATATATCATTAGATGTCACGAGTGATCGCTGACAGATACCTATATTACTGGATGTCACGAGGGATCGCTGACAGAAAAATGTATCATTGGATGTCATGTGGGATGGCTGACAGTTACATTATTATTAACTGGATGTCACGAGGGATCGCTGACACGTAAATATGTCGTTGGGTGTCTCGATGGATCGAGGACACATATATATATTATTGGACATCATTAGGGATTGCTGACAGATGCATAAATTATTGGATGTCACAAGCATACACACACACCATTCGGTTATCACGAGGAACAGCTGGCAGATACATACATCACAGGATGTGAAGAGGGATCACTGCCGCATAAATATGTACAATGTTTTCTCTCTTCATTTATTCAAAATATATATATATTATTGGATGTCATCAGGGAATGCTGACAAACACATGCATTGTTGGATGTCACATGCATACACGCACACGATTTTGGTTATCACGAGGAAGTGCTGATATATGCATATTGTATTAGTTCCCATGAGAGATAGCTGACACACCCAGACACACACACATACACTATTACACGACATCATAGATCGGTGCATACACATATATTACCTATTTCAAATACGACTTGGTTGTGTATCATCAGGTTGTGTATCATCACTTCCAGCCTGTAAGTTGAATCGAGCTAAACTTTGATCGGTTTCCAGATTCGAAACAAATCTGTATTGTAAAATAACTGTCTTATTCGCAGTATAAATTTGGAGCTCAAACTGATTTGAGTGTGCAATTAAGACCTTTTAAAAGCAGTTATGAAAAATGTATACTTAATATTTGAGCAATGTATCATAACCCGAATGTCTGGAACTTGTAACACTAAGAGTTAAAAGTGATTACCATTCTTGTGTAAACTAATAATATACGAGTACCTTTATTATTGTCTTGCTGTCACAGTAAGTGTGGATATAACCTTGACTCTGGAGAAACATTCATTTATTAGGTATATATGATTTCATGTCACTTCAGGGTATTTTCTTCTATAGAACCGCAATAGGGAGAGCGAATCCCGATCACGAGATAATATCATTTTGATCCAATTTTTGAAAATGTGTCTCCAAGACATTCACATAATTAGTTATAAGTAACAGTGATGAGACTGTTATAGTTATAGAGACGATCTTCATATTGTCTAAATAATGGATATAAAATATATGAATTCTTCTGGACAGGAAAGTGACCAGATGGCGAACAATAATTACTTAGGGAAAAGTACGATTTGGTTTTCTACTTAACATCGTTGAAGTCTACCACAAATATCGTATTATATCTGCTATTTAGTGTGTGCTCGGAGAGAAGACAGTAGCGTGGACAGTACTGCATGAGGAAGACTAATAAGACAGCGCGCTGATTGGCTGCTTATTCTCTTATTGTGTGGGTTAACTTTCTCTCGAAATCACGTTACTAGTGTTGATCGATCACAAATACATAAATAATTGCTAAGCGTTTAACACACAGCAAATAAAGAGCCCAGGACCGTTATTACCGATAAATACTAATAAGCCATCAAACTATACCGATTCGTTAAGTGGATAGGACCGATAGCTTCTTCTGCTTCCAGTTGCTTTAACAAACACTTCAATCTGGAATCGATCTGTCACCAAAAAATTACAACCTTATACCGAATATGTAACAATATAATTACGGTTTTAAAAAAACCCACACACACAAACACAAAGAAAATAAAAGAGTTCTTCGGCATATTAACAAAACAAGATCAATATTTGCATTACTATTACTAAGAAAACACAAATTTGCTAATAGTGTTAAAAAGTCGAAGACTCTGTGATTTCTACTCGTTGTTGGAGTCTGAATGGGTTTGGAGAATGGGTGGGGCGAACATAACCAACGGGGTTTGGACTATCCGGGTAGTTCTTCACATGCTACAAGATGACAGGAGCTAAAGAACTGGCTATTTCAATGAAAACTGAATTGATTAAACCGGCTGGGTGGGCCTTCGTGGAGTCTACTTCACACCTCTTTTAGAGGAATGACGCGACCAGGAGCGTCACTGCGCACCACACTACATTCTTTGCTTGCCACTTTACAAGATCAATATTGTCAGAGAAGAGCTAAGCACAACTCAACGAATGAGCTCAATGCAAATTTACGATCTGAAGCACCTGTTTAATGCTTTGATTAGGTTAGATCGAAAATGGTTTTTGTCTTGTGTTAACAACTATCAAGGGTATTGGCTGGTCCTCTACAGGCGGCTGTATTGAACGAAGTCGGTTTATAAACGGATGTGAGGAAAAGTGTGAGCAGATCGGAGAGAGGAAGAACACCGCTGTACCACACACAACAGGTCATCCCCTATACACCTCTCTCATTCCAATTAACCGGTAAGATTATTTGGCATTTCACTATACCACACACGCGGAGTTCCATGTCAATTTTTGACCAGTAGTTAAATCTTTTAATCTGACATGTAAAGTGACATGGTGGGCGACAGTAACTTTTTAATTCGATAATGATTGATGATTGATTCTCTCATTATTTGCATGAAGTTGACGTAACCCTGACAACGAAGATACACGTGGAATGGAGAGTGGGTGTTGCTAAAGGTAGTTCATGACGGAGATCTTCATACCTGACCACGCGCGTTTCATCACTTAAAGCCTGTACGCAGCCAGAAGTCGCTCACAAGTTCTGCTCTGCCTAAGCACTATACTCAGCTCAATCTTCTTTTCTTTTTTCTACCTGGAACGGCATTAGGGTAAATTTAATGGGACAGCTTGTGTCTTGTTAGGACAACCACGAATAATCTTAAGTTGCCTGCAGTCGTTTAGTTGATTTGTTCCACTGGAGGCTCTATTTTAGTCAGGTTTTATTCAATTTTCCCAGGGCAGCAGAGGAAGACCGGCATGAGGGGGTCCGAAGACATGATGATGTATGTATGTATATTGACACTATGTAGTCTCTGCCTTCTGATCAGTGATAAACCAGTTCAAGCAAAAGCAGTAGCAGATGATTCTATGGCTAGAGACTCTCTTGATATAAAGAACTTGGATGATATTGAAAAGCCAAGTGCAGGTTCTGCTGATAAAAGAAAATGGTCGGAATATGCTACATGGGGAAAGAGACGATGGGAAAGTATGCCTGCATGGGGAAAACGCTGGTCCGAGGCTCTTTCAAGCTGGGGTAAAAGTGACCAACACCCGGCGAAACGGCAATGGAACCAATTTGTTACCTGGGGAAAACGCAATGTTCCTGAAGACAAGAGGAAAGACTGGTCGGCATTTGCTACATGGGGCAAACGAGGAAAGTGGCAAAACTTTAACACATGGGGAAAGAGAGATTCCAAATCCGACGCCTTTGAGAATGAAATTGCAGAGAGAGTAATAACTCGATTCGACTTCGATGGTGAGTATAAATGTCCACAGTTACTAAAATATTTCTTTTTGTAATTTATAATGATATAGAATTGACTCCTTTATTCAACTCATATTTTAACACGATCAGGTAGCTATGCTATTATGCATAATTGGACGAGATTAGGTTACCACGATTGAAACGGTAATGTGATCGACTGCGAAATGCCTAACCAAAAAGTTAAATGTTATGGGCGCAAGCATTTTTTTAAGGCCTTACACAAGCTGCAATCATTTACCTTAGAATTATTTTCGTTTAAACTTGTACAAAGACGACCAATGCGGATCTTATAAGATGGAAGATTGGTTTGATCACCAAATGTATTCAATGATTGTAGTTTTATCCGCCTATGTAACATTATAAGTATCACATTTATTGGTTAACGCTATAGTCAATATCCCCCTGCTGGTTGTTCCCGTATAGCTGTCTTCAGAAGCATACATTGAGGAATAAAGCAGTTAACAAGGGCCAGATGGAATGATTTAACCAAATTCCGAGTTCTATTAATTTAGGCGCTATTGTTCGCCCAAAGTTCACCATCCCGAAAGCAATCTTCATTTTCACAAGGAAGATTTATTTGGAAAGCGTTTTATCTTCCTATCGTTTGACAATATTATCAAGTTGTTGTTATTAGCACATAAAGTTGAACATGACAAATTTCTCCCATGGGCAGCAAAATTGCATTTTAATTTTTTGTCCCTTTGCAAAGTTTGAAGGCAAACTACAATTAATGGTTGAAAAGCTGCTTAGATTTTTATTTCGTTCCAGAAACTGTCTTAGCGCCAATGCTATCTGTCTCTCTTCTTCGAATAAAATTATTGAACTAAATCAAATCTGTGGCTAGTTTTTGTCTGACATGTATTTGAAAAGCTGACAATATTGAACGTGGAAGGACAAATTGCAGTAACACAAACAAATATATTAAGATTCGGACCACGGTAGAACCAAGCTTGAACGCCGATAGATAATATTAGACACGATCTATCTTACTCTACTCCATGTCCGCTAAATTGTGATTTAACACACGCTCTATAACTAAGTCACTATAAACTGACATCTACTGACAGATTATTTCTAACAACCTTAATACATTTATTAAGCATATGTTGCTTGCCGTCCGCTAGCCAAATATTCATTCGATGCATATGGCTAGTCAAATGATAGAGAGGAATGCTAATCATTATACTTCAATTCTATTAATGATCAGATTGGCGTGGGATATCTCCTTTTTTAACGTCATTTTGGGGAAAAAGAAATTATTATTAATAGGTATCCAACTTACTACAAAATCTCATTAGCTCTTAACCACGCAATTCTCTCGTGTCGAAATGTTTCATTTTTTCTGGCACAGAGAATGGACTCTCATAAATTTTTTAGCCCCGAAAGTGAGGGTTAAAATGAACCTCAGTCATTAAACATATTCGTGTATTTCTGACATACTGCCTACGCCCACCAATTCTCCAAATTATAGAACTTAACTCATTTATAAAGGCCACACACAGTTGTTTAATATTATTAATACGCTTTTTGTAAAATGCCCTCCAAATATAACGAGGCACACCTGGAATGTAGTAGTTAAATTATTTCTAATTAATTTTATTTTATGTGTCTCTTAAATTATTATTTCTCGACTTATCACTTATCTTAGTTCTTGGGGCTCTCCCGCTAGTAAGACTGTTTGACAAATGACAACCTTCTCTGCTCCCTCTGAAACAATTGATTTGGAGCGTAGTTGTTAGATTTATTATCTCGGTCTTGCATTCAAAACCAGCTTTCTGTACAAACACTCCCATTCCATGGCCGATCCATGTTATGCCCTCGAGCCACATGTCACAAACGGTAGTGTTAATTACAGAGAAAAATAGCGTGGCAAACTATACCAAAAAAAAGAATTTCACTGGGGAAATTTATAATATCAACATTTACTTTGAGTCTATTTTGTCTATTATTAAAGGATGAATAATAGATGGTCTTAAAAGTGTGTTTCCTGTTATATATAGGGATTGTTGGAAGCGTTGTATTTCCATATCCACCCAGGAGACCTTTTAGAAAATTGGATCAAGCCGCATCACTTAGTTATTACACCTCTTCATAAACGTACAAGTCGCCATTTGGTTTCATCAAGAATGATATTTTTTGCTTTTATCAACTTTTCACCATATCACATTAACATCATGTAAACATCTCGAATAAATTGGAAAACAAACATTGTGTATATTGCCCACGCGCCGGAGCAAACTGTTTTTTCCGAGTTCCAGATAATGGAAGAGGTGCTGGGTGAAATAATAACCATATACATGTACCAGGAAAAAGCTTTGAATAAACCATTTGATATAAAAACGCGTATATAAATTAATGTTTGACATGTGTGCCTACTGAGCATAAGACGTTTTGAACAGCTCAGGGCCTATCTTCTAAATACTTCAATAATGGCAAATTGAGACTGTTTCAGCTTACCATGCACAAAGCATACTCTATTAAGCAAAGAGTTGTAACATAAGAAATCTGGATAACCGTCTAACCGGGGTCTACCCCCATTGGTGCTTCGGGCTGACGACTTGGCATAGTCATCGGCAGCCAGATCACCGTCAACACAGAGACTTAAAGTGTAAATTCAATCAGTTTTAATGTAACCCTAGCTTATGTGTTTGCCGTAAGTGGAATTTTACATCTTGTGAAACATCAAAACCAATAAACTGGCAACCACTCTTAACTTTGGGCTGGACAAGCCAATTGAGTGGTGTTCTGAAGGCAGCTAATCCGGCATGAGTCTTAAACGGGGTGTGAAGGGGGGGGGGGGGGATGCATGTCGATTTAGGGGTATGTTTCTTGACAAATACCCATGTTTCTGGAGTGTTGCTTTAAGTCAAATCACTCTTTTCTAGAAACAAGCTCGAAATGAGTTTTATTCATTGCGTTTTATTTCGGTTTGAACTTTTTTTGGACCACAAATTGGCACATAGCAATTAGCGTTTTAAAAAGAAAGGCCTGTGCACGATTTGACACTGTATAAATTACTTTGGATGCATTCCTGGAAGTAAGAATTATATCGGAAAGAAGAAATAATGAGGACAGCTATGATAAATTCCTACGGTTTCTGGTTTGCCAAAGGAATTGGATACTCATATTGGAATGCTTCGGCAACCACAGACTGGCATTAACATGGAAAAGAAAGAGAAAATGACAAGTATCATTTTAATGAGTATAGAAACAGCAATGTAATAACAGTGCTTGACCCCCCTCTCCCCATTCACAAACTACACGTCTTTTTTTAATCTAAAAATGGAACCAAGAGTGAAATACGGGACTATATATGGGTGGCACCCTATGCTTAGGCCTACATACCTGTGTAAAACATTCAGTTTTGTGATATTAACCAATAACTGGTTAAATTTAATTCACAGAATTGTTTTCAACACCTAGATGAGTTTGTGAGTATAAGTTTACTATTAGCAATGCCGTTATTCCGTACATATTGACTAAATGCGTGTATATAACAAATAAAACACGTATCCGCAATACATCAAGAGAGATCTCAGCGGATAAAAGAAAATGGTAATTATATCGAAATCGTTAAGTATATGAAACTCCATTTGCGTACATGACTTAAAATGTGACATAAATACTATATCAGACTTAAAAGTTAATAATACGTTACTTAAACTACATTTGAGTGACACATTTATAAACCATAATGTTTAAGTCAGATATAGTGTCTATGTCATAATTTAAGTCAATTTTTGAGACAGCAAAAATCTTGTGAAGCGTAGCGACAGGAAACAAATGCTTCTCAAAGAGAGGATGTATAAACTCTTAGAAATAATGGTTCTTTGAAGGTTCTTTAGAAAATATGGAACCATCTATATGGAATCTTTACGACAAAAACGGTTCTTTGATATATAATGCCAAAGGGGAAAATACTTTGAACAGCTGCTATGAGGGTTTCATGAGAACCATTAAGGGCCCCACCTGAGCCATGGCTGTAAAACCTTAAAGGGTTCCATTAGAGCCATATTTGTCTAAGCGTGTACTGCGAACAAACAATAGACAAATTATGTACATTCAAATTGTGTGCGACACTTCAACAACATTTCAGTCTATTCTTGTGAAGGGTTATAACGTTAGTGGTTAGGAAAATCTGCCAACATGCTCTATGTGTTTTTACTGCTTCAAAAACATAGAACGAATGTCCATGGTCCCCCAACGTGAGCTAATTTAAGATTCAAACAAAGGCACTTGGTAGTCATCGGACAAATCACTATTGTCAACAACTGACTATTATCTGCAGAGATATCGTGTGCGAATTGTTGCTGGATTACTGACATAATGCTGTAAGTACTTGAAGTGGCCCACAACCCCTGATTAACAAGACGGACAAGGCTATTTGAAAGATGGAGTGTCCGTTGACAAAAGCACTTATCCCGTAAATCGACGGAAAAGCTTCGTTTCTATCGTAACCCGAAACAAATAGAAAGGCAGCTGTCATTTTTGTGTGATCACTGGGAGCCCGTGGCTATTGATCTGTGCCGTGTTATTAACACTCACGAACTAAGGGCTAAATCGATCATAGTTATCATCGATCCCGTCTTGATAACGGCTATCAGCTCACTTTACCCCTCTATACCAACCCATGAAAGATGATCCTTTCCGGAGAAGGACCTCTCAACGAGAAATTAGTTAAGCCTATTGTTATCTGTGTTTTAGTATGACATTTCAGGACATGAATTATTGAATCGCGTTATGTTATTTGAACAGCTCTTATAACCGTTTCCTCTACTCGAATAGGACATGCTTTATTTGTTTTTCTGTTATACGATCGGCACGTTTTAAGATATGCGCATAGCACGTCGAATAAAACAGTCTTGGTGGAATTTCGTGTTGCGTATAATTTTGAATTGCCACTTATCCTTTCTCATTCACTCATGATCATATGCACATTATTCAACCTAACTCCGACAAAAAAACACTGCTAATTTTGTAATTTATAATGAAGCATCTTTGCAAGTGCGTACTCAATATAGGCCCTCTGACGAATGTCGGTGTAAAACCAGGACTATGTGTATATAATGTCATCGAAAAGTTAATTAGTAAGTATATTGTTCACCAAACCAGATAAAAAGATATAAACGTATTAATAGAGTTTATCACTGACGTGGTATTGTTAGGAAGTGTGGAAATGCATAGGTTTTGCCAGATATCCGTTCACATAAGTGGAGGTAATTTGTTGTGAGACTATTCGATATCTCTAAGCTGATTGTTGTATGCTCGCCAATTCCAATTGTACGTTGTCCTGATAATGGCTGTACTTTTCAGCCAATTGTTCTGCTTATTAACTCGTGTTAGTTTACACAAAGCCCTGACTATCCTGATATGACATTTTATTAGAAGAGAGCTGATCTGAAGAGGATCGCTCAACCAACACAATTGGATATAAGTACAAGAAAATGAAAGATCGATGAGAGATTTATATGATCGCCATTACGCTCATATGCTGCTCATCTGACTCCGCTAATTAGCCCAACTCTCTTTGTACTACATACACTTGGTGAACAAGAAAGCCACTTAACCTTCGTAAAATAACAAGAAGGGAAAGTTTGATGAAGCGTACTTGCGGAATTCTTTTCCAACTTGGCAAACACCCTAATTGGTAACCGGATGCTGCGGTGCACTCGGCACTTTTCATACACTGACAATTTGAACTTTTATCCGCCTTCATTTCTTCTGTATCTATCATTTCTGAGCGGATTCTTCTCACATTAACTTCACGTAAAGTAATTGTAAAGCCATTACGTCCATATTTATGTTGAGTGAATAAAAGTATGAAATAAAAGGAAATTCAGACTGGAGTAAAACTATTTGACTGTTTCTCTTTATAATCGATTTGTTTATTATTTATATTTAATAGGTGATCACGGACTAAACAGAGATGAGATGATGGCCTTGGTGAATTGGCTGCAATCTACAGGATTAGAGCCGCAACCAGATTTTAACAATTAGCAAGTGCGGGAGATGGCGTTATTAGGGACAAACTTCGTTCTCCAACTCAACAGAATACACCGTCTGTCGTCAGCATATATTTGTTAAAATCTCGGTAATATGCGCAGAAGTGAAACGATCGGACTATATCACGAAGATTCTATGAAGTTTTAAACCGAACGTGGTAAATGCTGTAAGTTACTCTTCGTAAACAAAAAATCTGTTTAAGCTGGACTGAAGTCGAACTGTTTTTATTATAGCAATTTTAAATCGATTAAATTGTACTTATAAGAGATATTGATTAAAACTAAAGCATCACGTAATTATATCTTTACAAATACGTTTCTGTCAAAAAAATATTATTTTTAGACAATAAAGGTCGAAGAGTGAAATTTGTCCATTTAATCTTTTTTCAATCTTTTTCTAAGTTAAAAATTCAAAACATTTAATATTAGTCTATTAGAGACATTTTATGGTATGGCTGGAGTGCATTTCTGTATTTAATCTGTAACCAGCATAGTCCCTCTGCCCTGGTTAACATCTCCGATAATTAATGTGAATTATAAAAGACTGCATGCTAAAAGTAACGAATCAGGTAAACATCGTGAAGAGCACATTATGGAATAGGCATGTAAGTGTCACTATGTTCAATTCTACTGTGTTGGGTGAACGTTAAGTAGCGAGGCACTGAGATAACTGTGGTATATTACCCAGACTGAAATGTAGTGCCGCTCTGTGGGTCAACTGACGAGCCGATATGACAAGCTGTAGTTTCGGGATAAACCAACAAGCATGTTTTGAAAAAGAGTCATTTTATTGAAAGAAAAATCGCCACAAAAAAAATTCTCAATTTGGTTATCAAGGCTTTCATATAGGCCCTACTATAGGCCCTTATTCTATTTTGAAGATAATAAAATGGAATAATAATTTCGCGAAACCTAAAAAAAGTTTTTCAAAATAGTTTGTCTAGCTTAACTGTAAGAACGAACATGTAATTTGGAAGGGTAGCGTAATCAGGCTTTATCTCTACATCCTTATTATACTAACCAGACTCCGTTAGGAGCGACATAAGGTCAAACTGTAGAGACAATTGGAGTCAGGAGTGACATTAACCAGACTGTAGAGACAATTGGAGTCAGAAGTGACATTAACCAGACTGTAGAGACAATTGGAGTCAGTAGTGACATTAACCAGAATGTAGAGACAATTGGAGTGAGCAATGACATTAATCAGACTGCATAGACAATTGGAGTCAGGAGCGACATTAACCAGACTGTAGAGAGAATTGGAATCAGGAATGACATTAACGAGACTGTAGAGAGAATTGGAGTCAGGAGTGACATTAACCAGACTGTAGAGACAATTGGAGTCAGGAGTGACATTAACCAAAATGTAGAGACAATTGGAGTGAGCAATGACATTAATCAGACTGCATAGACAATTGGAGTCAGAAGTGACATTAACCAGACTATAGAGACAATTGGAGTCAGGAGCGACATTAACCAGACTGTAGAGACAATTTGAGTCAGGAGCGACATTAACCAGACTGTAGAGACAATT
>JARDVA010007909.1:0-13281 GCA_030265315.1 Mopalia swanii
CTGTCCTATTCACACATATCTTGTCTTGAATCTTTTGATTATTTGTTAGTATTTTAGTCGATTAAGATTTTCTTCATGTTTGTGCTGACACGCTTTCATATCTTAAAGAACAATGACGTCAGTCCCGCCTGTTAAATTAACGAATTAACGGCTATGCTTACTCGGATGCGAGTGCAATACAGATGTTTGTCTTTGGAAATATGCAATAAAAATAATAAGTTTAGGTCGAAAACAGATGTCGTTCCCTATACGTACTGTATTAAATACTAATGAAACAGCTGTACTAGTTTGTTTCTACTATAAACCCTCGGTATGTTTTTAGATTGAACTTGTACATGCAGTTATCCACCAGAATATGTTATTTGCAGACTAAGTATGAAGACTACGCATAAACATAACATATATATATAATATAAATTATACGGTGATAAGAAGTGAGAGGGGTTGGGGATTGGGTGAGTGTGGGTTGGTTTCTTGTTTTAACTTGTGATTCTTTTTTTCTTGGAAATGTACAATCGCATTCATTTTAAAGGGTACAGATATTGACGCCATGAGGAAACGCGCAATAAGTCGACACTCAAAGCAAATAATGGTAAGTATACAGAAATATGCACATTTATTTATCATAGCTACTTATAATGGTAACCACAGTTGATCCATATGATCTTCTAGTGTTCGGGTGCCGCGATCGTGGCGTAGTGGTTAGCGAGTGCGCTTTCTAACGCTTAATTCGATGTACCGTTCACGGAATCGAGTCCGTCTGTCGACCCTCAGGTATATGAGTGAGTCACAACATGTAGCTCCGGCAACCGCGGGGATGGTTTTTACGAGGTTTCCTCCCCCTTTTCTATCATAATAGGTCAAGGAACAGTGTGAAGTGGACAATCCGTCGTCATATAAGTGAAATACACTTGAGTACGACGTTGAACCCCATCAAACAAACAAACAATCTAGTATTCGTCCTAGTAGGCATTATTGGATTTCATGTGATACAGCAAGCGGTAGAAAATTGGTCTAAGATGAAGCATAACGTGCAACTGCATTAAGTTTTGTCCTATCTGAGTTTGTCGTGAATCGTATCAAATTAAAAATTGTCTGTATACATGTAAAGAGCAGTCTTTACTTAGGCACACTGATTGGATTGAAACAAAAGTCTTTTCATCTCTTTCTTGCAAACGGATATAATATTATATCAACACTGCTTTTTCCATTTCAACTCCCTGCAAGAGATGTGGAAATAGTTTGTATCGGTGTTGTGATAAACTATGACAGTCCCTAGAGGGAGTCTATCCGAGTTATCGTAGGTCTGTTGCCCTTTTCTTGAACATGGCCGACTAAAGTTTGTTATGAAATGTGTATTGTGTATTCAAGTGAAATAAGGTTTCTGAAATAAAGAACCTGATATATACTGTATATTTTTCTGAGAGGAAAGAACCCATTTGGATTAGAGTCTGTTCTTACTAAGCGATTTTCGTCCTGAAACAAAATTGTAAAAACTAAATAAAATAGCAATATAAATACACAAATCATCATACAGACAAAAACAATAAAACCTAGTTATGTTTAGATGGTTCGGCTCTGTGTCGCCTTGTGTCAAACAGTTGGAGGATCCCATTGAAGTAAAGAGAAGTATTGTGCCAAGCAACTGAAACGTATTCTACACTTCTGGGCGCGTTTTCATGAAACCTCGTAAGACAAATACGTATTGTAAATGTCTTCGTCCCATGTATAAGCTGAAGTCATTGACGACAAGAATCTAGCTGGTGATAGTTAGGACTGTATCAAAATAAGCAAATGTTCCGTCTCGTGCTCAAGTAATTTGGGGGGTTTTAAGGTATACGTCAATGACCGATACTCACATTCGATTAATGAAAGTGTGCCCTGCTAGCATTTCGCGACAACATAAAGTACACAAGGATTCTCATTGACATTTTTTAAGGCATACCGAGTGGTAAAATAAATCTGATAAAATATACACGTATATGAGCAAGATTTTGTACCACCCTTACAAACTTTTTGTCATGTTTATCGAAACTTATTTATTTACTTAAACCTAATCTATGGCATTGGGCAGACAGCAGCATTTACTGCACACAACAACAACAAAAAACAGCTTGGCTGTATTGTTTCAGCTAGACGGCAGTAATCCTGTGGTTGACGATAGACGAAAACAGAAATCTCAATGAAAGGAAGATATGTCTGTAAGTCTTACAAATACATTTTATCCCATTGACCTTGCTTTCAAACGAAGGACATATTATCTTATACGTTACTAGCGTGAATATTTGGATTTGGTTTACAATCAATACTATTTTTATCACTGCTTGGTATACCACAATGGTAATGATGATGGTGATGATGATGACAATGACCATTTTAATGATAATGGTGATGATGATAAAATTATTAAGAAAAATTGTCATAATAACATAAATTGTTATTATTATGAAAATATTTTTGAAAATATACCATTCTAGGACAATAGTAGTCACGTAAACAATACGCAACCAGTCATGCATTAACATGTTAGAATCATTTCAGCAGACGGTATGATTGATGATCTTGAATTATTTGATTTGTTACTTTTGACACTTTAGATGGAGGGCAGTCTTGGACCTTGAGCGACGGAAAATGAAGAAAATATATTTAAAGTAAATGCAATTCAATCGGTTGTACTGTTTCATTCTTTTCCACTGTCACGGTAATACTGACTTATGTTGACTTATGCCGCTGCAAATAAAGAAAAATACAAATGCACGTGTTTGTACATAGTTCTTTGGTTAAATATATCAATTCTATTACATGTTTAAAGTTCTTAGAGAATCTCGTTGTAAGCTTAGATTTGGATTAACTTTCACAATCTGGTCATCCATTGCGGGGTTTTACGGTTATGGCTTTACGACAACAGAGTGGCGTCCCTTTGCGAAATAACACTATCGGTTTACGGCAATAGAGGGTCATTGCACGATTTTTAACATGGGCGGCATATGGAATATTGCAAAGTAACAGGTAAACGTTAATAAAACCATATGAGTTTCCTTTTCTAACAGTTTAATATAATATTTTTTTGAAAAAGTTACAAGTTAAAGCTTTATTTACTTAAAACCAACAACACGCAAAGTATAGGCAGACTGTATAGGATCAGCGTCTTAGCGAAACTTGTTGTGCGCTTAGATTGTGACTAACTTTCACAATCTTCTCCTCCAATTAGGTCTATTAATTTTATGGCGCATTATTCATACCGTGTATGTTTTACTTACATTTAATTTATCAGTATTAATGGACTTGTTAATCAATACAATAATAAACACTATTTGTGAAAGGAATCTTGGTGAACAGATTTTATCAAAGCATAGCGCAATGCTATGGATTTCAACTTCTATATATACACCGATAGATAATGTAAGGAGCACTATTGTCTGACAGACAAGGATTCAGGTGTGGTTTAAATTTAGAATTAAGGATTGTGTGCATCAAATTATTAGGCTATGCGCTGTGATATAGGGACCCCGTGTCAGACTATCGGGGCGCCCCGTGTGATTCATTCAAAAGCACATTGTCGAGTTTTCACCAGCTGCAAATTCTCAACCTCTACTTCGTTGGACCGCAGCTATCCACAGTGTGAGTGAAATTTATTGATGTTTTATGACTTTTATGATTGTTTTCATAACGTTACTTCTGACTTTTCTGTAGTAAACATTTCATCGTAACTGAACATTAACAGCTGAAACAACAACAAATTGGTTCTAATAATCAGTGACCCTGTAGTACTTCGTTCAGCGTTTACTTTACAAAGCTATGCTTAAAACTCACACCCTTTGTAAATAAGCAGATGTTTAAAAAAAAAGACAGTAAGCGTATATTCTCAATGGATTTTTTGCATTGTAATAAGATGCAAGATAAACATAATCAGGGGAAGATAATTGCTCGTTTCATTGTTTTGTCAAGGAGGAGATTTCTTCCAGCTAGGAAGTTGTGTTGAAGATATCAAACGATCAGCTACTTTGCGGAAGATCTCACCAACATTGACATACAAGGTGTGGCCTTTCCTAATACACATTGTGGTAGTTTGCTGCCAGAAGAACCTCCACATTCTCAAACAATGACTCTCATCACTCGTCACCGATAAGCTCTTTAGTCGACTTAAAACAAGCCAACTCCATCAAAGCTACAATTCAATACTAGATAAAAGAATCCCAGTAACAGAAATGTCAAGCTGAAATCGACCTCCGAACTTCAAATTATTACTGCTCAAAAACAAGTTACCCAGACAGCTGCAGT
This sequence comes from Mopalia swanii, assembly GCA_030265315.1. Lineage (NCBI taxonomy): Eukaryota > Metazoa > Mollusca > Polyplacophora > Chitonida > Mopaliidae > Mopalia > Mopalia swanii. The sequence continues at coordinate 4,282 of JARDVA010007909.1, forward strand.
TACTCAAGCCCTACAGTCCAATTTAAACTTGTTCCATTCATTGGATCGTCAACCCAATACCGATCTACCACAAGAGTCGCCCATAGACTGCACTCAGAAATACGTTGATGAACACAGCGGAACCTATCAGTCACAGCAACATAACCGCCGCAATGAACATACTTATAATCTAATCTAAATGTAACGTACAGTTCAACCCACCTTCAACGTACATGTAGATCAATCAACCAGTCCTCGGAACCTTCCATTGTTCGGTGAGGTGTCACAGGGTGAACAAATTCTTCAACACAGAACATTAAGTAATGACGCTCCACCATTTGTGCCTTTTAATAACACGCCTTGTCAGCTTCAATGACAAGCCAAAGACTTACGCTATGTGGAGAAGTGGTTTTAATAGCGTACTGTTTCAACTTAGAGTTACATTAAATGAAGAACTTGACCTGTTAGTTAAGTTGCTTGGTCCTGACTTGTCACGTTATGCACAGAGCCTGTGTGCCGCTAACATTACGAATCCCCAAAGAGCATTGCGACTTATATGGGAACGATTGGAGCAACGCTATGGTTGCCCATAGATGGTTGAATACGCTCTTAAGACAAAACTTGAAATTTTCCCCAGGATATAACAAGGAACTGAACGACCTCATGGAAATTCTCGGTGTGATAGAATGTCTAAAAGAAGACCCAAAGTACAAGGCACTTTTAAGTTATTTGATTCATCGTCTGGTGTCATACCGATGGTAAACAAACTTCCATATAATTCAAAAGAAAAGTGGACAACACAGGCCATTTAGTATAAAAGACTGCATAATGTCACATTTCCTACATTCACGTGTTTCACAGAGTTTATGCGAGAATTAAGCTACGTAAAAAACGATCCTAATTACAATATGAAGGAACGGTCAACCAAAAAAAAAACGATGGACATGGTAGCTTTTGTCGAATTTAATTTCTTTATCGACGATGGCTTAATTTCACTACCTACTGTGGATTCAGCCATTAACTTAGTTCTTAAGACGCAGGAAGCACTCAACACTAATGGTAACCTTCAATTGCATAAGATCGCATCGAACAGTCCAAATGCGATGAAGGCATTTTCTAAAAACGAATGTGCAAGTACCCTTAAAGGCCTCAACCATGGAGAAGAGTCCTAACCCGAACAATGAAGCCGTGGTCAAGTTTAGGATTTACATATTGACATATTCACTTTTTCGGGTATCTTCTACAGCGAATCCGCCCCTTGGGAGAGCGGGTTGGCCAGTCCTGCAAAATACTCTCCCGGCTTCCTCAGTCTATACGCGAGAAAGAGGAGCTTTCTGTTACCCTGGTGTTCTCAGAGCTAAAGGTGAACAGGATGCTGATCTGTTTGTACATTTTGTATATGTCTCCGTCGTCATCTAAGTGAAATACCCTTGAGTACGACGTGAAACACAAATCAAACAAACAAATCTACAGCAAATCCTTACACCCGCCGTGGGGTCCTTTCAACCATAAATAGAGTATTTGATCCCATTGGATTCGCTGCACCCGCCATCATTCGTGGAAAATGCCTCTGCGGGAACTCATGAGAGAAACCATTGATTGGGTCGAACCACTGTCTGTTGATCAACAGAGTGGGATAGTTGGAAATTTCCACTGAAAGTATTAGAGAATTTAGAGGTTATCCGTTCATATTTTGACATCACATTCTCCACAGGGTGACAGGGAAATGTAAGTATTTCCCGATGCTTCAAGCTATTTCTGCTGTCGACTACACCCAAACAACTGATCAAATCTGCCAAAGCCAAAGTTGCACATTCACACGGACATACGACCTCAAGAATGGAGCTATTCAAATTGGAAAAATAATTTCCCCACAGCTTGACATTCCACTTGACAAATTCAAGTATTCCACAGACAGTCTTTCGGATATTTTTTATAACAAATCACGTAGGTTTTACATGTACGTCAGCAATCGTGTAGATCGTATCAGGAAATCATCTCTTCCGGTACAATGTAGTGACATTCCGACTCACCTAAACCCGGCTGATATTGGTACACGAACCATTTCTGTCCCAGATATGCCCTCTATAGTCAATGGGTACGCAGTCCATCAAAAGCATACAGTAACCAACAGCCCCTCTTTCTGCCCTCGATAACGAAATGAAACCCGAGTCTGGCTGACATATCTACATTCCCAACTTTAGTGTCATACCGTTTTAAACAGTTCGTTTTCTGGAAAAGGCCTGTAGAAACCATAGCTGGATCACCACATCTTTATAGATCCTTAAAGGAAAGACATATGCAAAGGCTGGCACATATACGAACGACACAAAACCGTGGAAACCTGTAAAGAGACAATCAATGGATTATCAAAGAAACACAGAAAGATATCTATGACTGGGAGATCGAACACCTTTCGAATCACCGCAAGGTAAATAAAGATAGCTCTACCATAGCACTGGGACCAATAGTCAATGTAGATGGCCTTCTAAAGGTCGGGGGAAGACTCGGCAAATCTAACCCTGACCACAAAGCAAACATCCCAGGAAAACACTTGGCACCAATCTTGCTAACTCGATATTACCACAAGCATGCTAAGCACCAAGGGCATCTATTTACGGAAGGTACCATAGGATCATATGGATTACGGGCTACAAGCGTCTCGTCAATTCTGTTTACAAAAATGCATAACTTGCCGCAGATTGAAAGGACAGCATTCAGGACAGAAGAACGCTGACTTGCCAATTGATCGTCTCACCACTGCCCTACCTGTCATATTTGTAGGTGTGGACGCGTTTGAATCCTGGTCCGTGATAAACCATCGAACAAGACGGGGCTCTTCTAACAGTAAGAATGGGCTATTTTGTTTACCTGTTTAGCTACTCCAGTGATTCTTATGGGAGCTAGTGTGAAAATGTCATCTTCCCGTTTTACCAAAGCTCCATGTCGGTTTCAAGCGATAAGAGGGAAAGTAAAACAATACAGATTGGATAGAGGAACGCATTTTATAGGAGCAACAGAAGATCTTCAGATCAACACGTTCAACATTGAAGACGCCCCTGCCAAATTTCACCTGTATGATACGGGAGTAACTAGGATTTTCAACCCTCGACATTCCTCACACATGGAAAGTAGTTGAGAAAGACTGATTAGTGTGAACAAGTTTATTTTATAAACATTTATTCAAGAGATGGGAACGAAGAATCCCACCCACGAGGATCTTGTCACTTTCATGAGTGAAGTATGAGACAGAAAGATTGTGAACAATCCACCCTTCGCTCTCATTCACTCAGATTGCCATTAACTCCGAATGTTTTCCTCACCAACAAAGTAGGTCAAAATGTGGCACCCCTGTTTTCTTTTAATATCAAATATGCGTACTCCCAACAATGGAAAAGTGTTCAAATCATGGCTGAACTGGAAACGTTGTACTCTCCAATATGCAACGGCTTTAACATATATTTACTACTGACTGTCCGTTTCAGCTGCTGCATACACAAAAATGTTTAGTGCAAGACAAACACCACAGGGTGCCATTGGAGACTTGATATCAAGAGCCAATCGAGTTGAGTTTTATAGCGCCTGTTTGGTTACCATGTTCGTATCTAATGCCGAGGTCAAGGGTCAGCACGTCGCGGGAAATGTGGAGTTGTTGCTGTCATTCAATCAGCGTTGGTATGAACGTTTTGCCTAGAAACGGCAGATACAGGCATATGATTGGATGTAGTCTACGGGCGTTCGACAGCGGCGTCTGGCAGAAGCCCGCTATATACGCTATGCATCAATAAGCGGGCAAACTAGGCGAAAATGGCAAAGTGATCATCCGAATCTACAAAAAGACCTGTTTCTTTTGAAGGAAAAGAACATGCGAAGAAATGAATGGCCTTTAGGAGTCATCACGGAATCAATCCAAAGTGATGATACCAAAGTTTGGAAAGTTAATGTTCGAATTTGTAAGGAAGAAAAGTATTTTTCATACACCAAAGCTATCTCAGATATTGTACTTCTTTTACCTTAGAGACTCGTGTGATTTTGTGTATATATGCCAAATTCGGTGATATCAACAGATGATATCAGGCGGGGAGTGTGCTGACTTTCGTCGGATATATGTGACAAAGGGACCCCGTGCCTTACTATTGTGATGTCCCGTGTGATTGATTCAAAAGCACATTGCTGAGTTTTCACCAGCCGTGCCCTCTCGACTTCTTGGACGACCGCTATCCACAGTGTGAGTGACATTTATTGATATTTTATGACTTTATGATTGTTTTCATAACTTTACGTGGGATTTTTTCTGCTTGTGGTAAACATTTCATAGTAAATGGATCATTTCGGTGAAACAACATCAATGTGGTTGTAATAATCAATGACCCTGTAGTGCTTCGTTCAGCGTGTGTTTAACAAAACTATTACGATGTCAGTCTGGATATTTCTGACAACCTTGGAAGCGAGTACGGTGAGGTCAGTAATGAACTATGTGATAGTACTGTTATTGATTTTCCTTAATTATTTCAAATGACGGCATGTAAATGAGGTCATTATCTAACTTAACATGTGGTAAAATTAAAGAATAGGCGATCATCTAACTTGTATCTTGAAGGGTTTTCAATGTAAAGCTGTTTGAAATTATAATATCATAAAGTGCAAATTTTGCTTGTCACCAGGGGAGGCAATCAAGTACTATGGATCTGCAGCGAAAGGGCTTCGATGTATTTACTTGTAAGCATTGTTCGTTTTGTGGTTGCTGAAAATATTGTCAGGGCGGATAAAAATCTGTCGCCATTATCATGGGCAAACATATCCACCATTGCATAGAAGTCTGGAGCTAAATTATTGGAAAGTATTCTTTATAATGATTTTTCGGAAGCAAGCAAGCGTTGACAGGGTAAACGAAGTAGTTAGCTAGTTTGTGAGGAGGCGGTGGAATTAAGCCCATGCCAAGAAAGTCTGTCTGAATGGCGGTATGGAGGTATAAATAAACGAAGAGAATACCGGTACGTTTACTAAGCTATCTATACCCGAACTGCGAGTTATATTAAGAAATATATATCTTTAAAATTGTTACTTTTTCAAATAAAACCCATCTAAGGTACTTGACATAAAGTATTGACATTTATAATACTGGGGTAAAAGTAACCGTGATACTCATGTTAAAAATTGTGTACTGGCCACCCTTGCCGTAAAAGTGACATCACTTTGTTGCCATCGCGACATCCATAGCGTCATAACTCGAAACTCTATCATTGCAGATAACCGATTTATTACTTTCGGCCTGACATATATCATTTTGTAACCATCAAGTACCATCGATTCTTTCAACGCCGAGTGCAATATTGGGATAGGCCTAAACCCGCGACGCCACATTCTATAGAAGTTCACGTGCCATACTGTTAAGTCTGGGTCACAACCCACCGTGCGTGTTTTTTTAATCTGTACTATTTTTGGGGAGGCCGTACTGGGGGTGAATTCGCAGCCCGACCGTAGCTCGAACGCAGCGAAAGTTCCTCATGCATTAAAAGTGCTACGGCGTGTCTGAGTGCTCCTAAATCCGTACTGAGGCGGAACTCATCACGTACGGATCCCCAAGTTTTGCCCACGTTTGTGCAAGTAGACAGCACGCACTTGCAAGTACGGCAGGTTGGGACGGGGTGTTATAAGCTTGCATACGGATTGTATAGGGTTTTGGCTATTTATTCATGGAGCACACAGCCTCGAGTAAAGGACCCGTCACCCGTTGTAATCACGTTACTATTCACAGGTGACATCAGCTATAAATTGAAAAGACTGATTTTTCATCATCAACCGAACTCTAAAAACTGTCTGAAACGTTGGTTATTAATAAACCGAGAAGTTGAAAATCCATAGCTAAACAGGTAAACAAAATAGCCCATCGCTTACTGTCGGAAGAGCCCCGTCTTGTTCGACGGTTTATCACTGATCAGGATCCAAAGTCTTACTTATATGCAAATTCATATTAACAAACAACCAAAGAATAAACTCAATGTCAGTTACCGTTAACTGATTTCTTTACATGAAATAATTTATGTGTAGCTAATCTAGTCCAATTATTTCCATATGTAATTTGACTACAAAGTCTGACATCTGACACCATCTTTGCATGGTTATCACCATAAGCAGCTGTGAAAATAGTCCGGCTATCTTTAGAGACTTGTCTCCTCTGTTCTTGGGTTTTTAAAATGTCACTATCTAGAGCGCTAGTTAGCTCAGGGGCAACAACTCTGTTGAGTATGCGGACGGTCCTGGACATGGCTGAGGGGTGTTAAGACATGGTTAAAAGCATGTCTGATACCTCGACCATTTCAGTCCCGTAAATTATCTCTGATGGAGAGCTCTTTTTAATGGCGGTCGTAACTATTGAATATTCATGAGATTCACCCACTGACCTATATAAAGTCTACATAGCTCTCCAGTTTAGAGTTTGCGCTGTTCCCATATGCTGTTCCCTGTACTGGCGCTAAAATGTAAATTCCCGTCGTGGCTTACAAATACAGTGTGTATATTCCTCATATCCATGAGTAACTTATTATTCATAGTTAATTAACAGTTTACTTGTCGAACGGATAACGAAACAGAGGTAACTCCCATGGATTTACTTTCATCATTTGACGTTTAGTTATCCACGTTTTTATTGTTTACATCTGTAGGCTATTCTGGTGTTGATATTATGACGTCATTGGAGCTTCTTCATTTTTAAATACTTACAGCGGACGAAATTTGAATTATTTGCGAAAAGTCATACATAAAAAAGGAACAGAGTTTTGTTTAAATGACATTTTAACCGAGAAACAGGCTTGTTTGATGTGGGGTTTTTTTTAGTACAAATTCGCGGAGTACTTTGGTTGATTTCCACGCATGGGCACAAAAACATCCGGCGAACATTATACGTGTTCGTGTAATATTATTGCTTCCATTCACCTCCGAGATAACTGTACCGGTACGGAAAGTGTCGAAGGATGTTCCGACATGGGTTAAAAGCTCTGGCCTACGGATATCTACGGAAAACGACGAGTGAAATGTCCCGGATCTTGAAGTGGCAAATGTGCTGACGTAAGTAGGTCACCCTAAGATTGTTTACATGTAAAGCCATGTGAGAGAATTTCACCTATTGAAATGTGCACTTTCGGTCGGACAAATAGTAATTACCGTGCAAGCTCATCACTTTTTGAACGTGCATGAGACAAGAAGACAATAAGGTAAGTGGTTGATATGATTTTATTGAATAATGTTCGTTAAATCAGCTGTAAATCATTCCCTTCTCTCAGAGTGTGGGAAGCTCAAGCAAAATATCAAAAGCCACAAAATGGCGTAATTCGCAGCTGTGTCCGGAACATAAGCGGGACATAGTTACTGAGTTTTAGCTCTTCTATTCGTGTAATATCTCTTCAGTGGATTTGAATCAGGGTTATATCGTGAATTCAGCAGACTTGTCGGCCTATTACAGGTTTAATATCAGAATGCAATAAGTTTTGTATCCTTTATTGGGTAAACTTAAAGTTACAGAACCTTTTACTGAAATAACAGGTCTACAGTCGTGGTGGAAGATAGAACAAATGCTGGTTAGCAACAGATACCTGTACCCGTATTTCTGTATTTTTAACAAGACTAATGGGTGATATCAAGACTCCTTTGCCATATAAAATGTGTCCGGAAGATCAGTATATCAAATATAATTGGCCAAATCTAATTGAACCCATGATAGTCGGTAATTAATACATTGATGTATGTTATATATAGACAGTTATAGCTATACAGAACTCTGCAGCTAAATAAGGTCACATTCATGTCTGGTAGACTATTAGAGGTACAGAAGTCTGCATCGAAATAAGGCTACATTGTATGGTAAACTTTTAGAGATAAATAACTCAAATACCCGTATCCCAAAGCGATCTTAGGCTAACGTAAAACGTAAATATCATAATGATTATCCACGACATAATGTTACGTTGACAGTTACGTCTAAAGTAAAATAAGATAGCTATGTGAAAATAGTCGTTGAATCTTGAAGCAGAGTTTGAAGTAAGTTTATTTATTCAATAATACAAAAAATCGCAGCACAATAGTAAATTACCTTGAGTTTAGAAGTAGCCCCAGTGACCAAAAAGTTAAGTTCTTGAACGGAAATTCGGTCCTCAGGTGGTACATTTCTCAAGTGATGGCGTGAGCACAGAGACTCGTCGATTGTTGTGGTGCAATTCAACCGATTCAAGTCCACTAATCACATGAAATAAATATATCCCGCTTGTTCGTGTGAGACAAATCCGTCCTCTTCAAATCCAAACTGTTTGTTCTTTCTCAAATTACGACAGCAACGTCTTGTCTGTGATTGGATAATATCGATGACTTATTTCGGGAGGGATTTCCCGTCTGTAGCTCAGATATAAAACCCTTGGCTAGAGAAGATGCCACTTATGTCACATGTATAGTTTCTCCCCGTATATACTATATACAGTGAGAAAGGCCACTACATGAGGATCTAATGCTGGTAAGGTAAATATGTATGCGGAGTAGTTGCAGAATCCGTATTCCGTGTTCCTTATGTATTCAATACAACGCACATATGAATCTTGTAAAATGTAGGCTTGCCGAATTGGCTTAGTGGTAGCGTGTGCGCTTACTAATACTACGCCAATGTACTGTTCATTGGATCGAGGTTTCCTCTCGGTTTTCCACTGCAATTAGGCTTGGAACAGTGTGAAGTTGACAATTCGTCGTCATGTAAGTGAAATACCCTAGAGTACGACGTTAAACACCAATCAAACAAACAAACATTCTGTCGTACAGTTTACTAGGATTTTCTCGAAAAAGGAAACAGATAAATTGTTGTCAATGTAAACGCCAAACGCTGGTGTACAGAAACATTCGTTTGTTTGATTGGGGTTAACGGCGTACACTCATTCAGTGGCTTCGTCTTATCCCTTGTATTTGTTCAGTAACAAGTAGTTAATGGTGGGTATGTTATCTTTGCAACAAGGCAAACCAGTTACATGTAAGTACGTGGAT
>JARDVA010008019.1:0-13275 GCA_030265315.1 Mopalia swanii
ATTGCACAAACAAACAACCCATGTCGACTTAATTGGTAACTAACTAATTCTAAGATTTTTGTTATATTTTGTATGTTCCTTTATATCTATGAAAGGTCTTAGCTGTGGTAGAGGGCCAAGATGGTGTCAAAGGTATGCAAAGGCATATATGGAATAGCTATTGAACTGTCCCAGCTTGTCGCATGCTTCTTTGACCACCTGTTAGTATGTATCATCGATCCATAGTAGGCATCACAGAGTTTAGATTAAAAGATTCTCAAATTACTTTAACCAAATCGATGCAATTTAATGTTTTAATGGCTAAAGTGAACCATATGTTACCAAGTACTTTACATGAAAATCAAACGTTGATATCTCTCGACGATATGAATGTTGTGTGTGTGCTTGTATGTATGAAGCCATGGAATTTGTAAGATTATTTATCCACCAGATATAAGTATTGTATACAGTGCATCTATAATAATAGCTGGAAATATTGTTTAGTAAGAATAAAAGCTATAAGACTTGTTTTATCCAGCATCATCCACCATTTCTATGTGATACAAGCGAATAAACGTTTATATTATACCAGTTCCAGTTCATAGGACAATATAAACATTGATTATAACTTTTCTTCGTAAATGAAATTTTTCATCAGGGAACACCCACATTTTAGAGGCGACAGGTGGGATATGTCCGTATACAATTTCTAGTAGTCAGTTAATGTATATGTGTGCTGGGAGGAGGGGGATACACCCTCAATAAGTGTATATGTGTGCTGGTATAGGGGGATACACCCTCAATAAGTGTATATGTGTGCTGGGAGGGACAAACACCCTCAGTCAGTGTTTGTGTGTTGCGGAGGGGGATACACCTTCAGTCAGTGTATCTATTTGCTGGGAGAGAAAAAGACCTTAGTCAGTGTATGTGTGTTCTGGGCAGGGGATGCACCCTCAATCTGTGTATGTGTGTGCTGGGAGGGGGACACATCCTCAGTCAGTGTATATGTGTGCTTGGATGGGGATACATCCTCAGTCAGTGCATAAGTGTGCCTGGATGGGGGATACATCCTCAGTCAGTGTATACATGTATGTGTGCTTGGATGGGGGATACATCCTCAGTCAGTGTATATGTGTGCTTGGAAGGAAGGGATGGGGTGTACACCCTCAGTCACTGTTTATGTTTGCGGGGAGTGGGGAAACATCCTCAGTGAGTGTTTATGTTTGCGGGCAGTGGGGAAACACCCTCAATAGGTACAAATGTGTGCTGGGAGGGGTATACACCCTTAGTCAGTGTTTGTATATTTCGTCAAGTTTTCAGTCAGCTATTCTTAATCTTATAGCATTCTATAGAACATTAAAAACGCTACAATTCGTTATATTACAAAAATAATAATTCCACTTATCAATTCATTAAATTATATTGTGCGCATATGAAATGGTCACGATTTTATGTACTGTAAGTCCTGTTTACAATACATTTGTCATCTTGAGTTGTTGAGACCAGTGGTGTAGCGACAGAGGCTGGTCATCACCATGCTGTGTCTCCTGGTCACAGCTGTTGGTGAGTGTATTAGAGAATAGTGCTCACTTTAGAATGTATATAATGGATGTGCTATACCTTCGACAGAGAGTGATGAATACGGTAGTTCACTATTGACGAAAACTCACATAATAACTAATACGGATTATATTCTTATTCCAGGACGGATCTAAAACAATAACAATATTTATGATAGAAAGCAAGAACTACTTACTGGACAAGTTCTGGCACAAAATCCTAACTAGCCCTATTACAAACAGAAAAAACCCAAACGACAAGAAATGTTACTTTATGCTTAAAATCTCGATATTTCGCTTTCTAAATATCACCCGTAAAAATGGAAGACACTATAAGTATACTTGTATGCCCCTTTCCCCTTGATGATACTATATAGTAAGTTTAATGCAGTACACTTTACAGACATTTTTAAAATACTTTTTAATCAATTTTTCAATTAATCCTCGTTGGTACTTTATGTCTCTCCGTGGCTCCGTCAGCTGAAATCCGTTTTATTTACAGGTCACCGACTTTAAGTCGCAGTTTGATATACTAGGTGGAACATGACGTTTTCCAGGGATTACTAAAAGTAAATGTTTTTTAAAGTTGTGTCGCCCCGATGTTAAACAGATGACAGTTCAAATCCGTCTTTAAAAGTGAAATAACCTCTTTACCACGTTTAACATCAATCAAAGCAGAAAGCTGTATTTATATTTTGAACGTATGGCGGCTAAGATTTAAAGCAATAAATTGTAGACTGTTCCGTTAATCTCCTATCCAACAAACAATTGTATTTGGTAAACAGATAACCAACAACACAAACATTCATATCATATAAAGAGTGGAATGAATCTCGCTTTCGGCCGTTTTATTGAAAATAATATTGATTATTCTATTTCCCAAGGTGAAAAAAAATGCTGCTTCAGACAGCAATAAATCGACATCAAATTAATCTACATGTAAACATAACAAAAAAGCTACAACGCTCACATGAGATTTCAATATAAATGGTGTTTTTTATGGATGGCTTGAGATCTACTAGTATGAACGGAAAATCGATATTCGTTTTGTCTTTTTTTAGTAACGCTCAAGTATTTCTACTTAAAGAAAGGCTGATCACCAAACTCATTATATGATATTCTACAGAATCATTTTATCATGTCCATTCCCCTAGTCTGATGACTCGTGGTAACGCGTTAACACGTCTACTATCATGTGATTTGCAACGTCATTTGGAATATTCACAGTCTAGAAATATAGACGTGTCAATGCTGTTCCCATTTGGCAAGTGAGTATAACTTTACACTTAATGAACTATAATGAGTCAACGAGCCTGAATTTATGGATTTGTTTTAAAATGGTTACATGTATGCCATATATGATGGTGCGTGTGTGTATGTGTGTGTGTGTGTGTGTGCAATTCGACATCAAACTACTTATATTTATTGATATCTACGATGCTTAATGCACGTAATTATCTATCATTAATTATTAAATCAAGACATTCTTTTCATAAGAAAGTGCAGTGCTTCAAAGCAATTTCAGATGTGTTTACACTATTGCATGGAATCCCTCCTTCTGCATGGATGGTCTTTTCAGCTTGATACACAGAATTAGCAGAGGCATTGGATTCTCTCCACCTTCGGATTAACTGCCCGAGTACAAACCCTTAATATCACTGTCCTGTATTGGTCTTGTTATCTTTATCAATCCTTATATTTATCTGTATTGATTTACATTGTTATAAGTAATTACCCACATTTGCTCTATTGCGCTAACATGGTTTTCGGATTGATTTCGGCAGTGAGTGGAGTACCAGAACCAAAACAATAACTTCAGCTAGACAATCAGCGTCCCTGTTCTGAATTGTCCCGGAAGAATAACCTGTTTACAGTCACCACTTGTTGTAGGGATCAAAATACTGATTCTACCAATATAAATAAAAGTCACCCAGACGAAAACATCATCCTATCATTCATTGTCTCTATCTAACATGTGTTTTCATACAGCCAGAGATTATTTCATAGGTCGAATATCTGAATGCACGTCAATTAGAAGTTTCTGTGTTTCATAGTTTGGTTTATTCAATATTTTGGGCTGTCTTATAATGAATATAAAGTATTCATTCATAATCAGTTAGTATATTTTTTGTCAGTAATGATATTACCAAAGCCCAGTTAGGCATTTTTTGTTAAATTAGCCTAAACTATTAACTGTTTCATGAAGAATTATGGGTAATGTATTTCACCAGCTGTTCACTTGTTGTTATAACCAGTGGAAATAAATCGACCAAAGTTGAATACAAGGCATAACGAGTAGTACAACGCTAAAAGGCCATGTCTTTTTCGTTGGCGGTTTGCCGTGAGCTTGAAAGAGAAATCGATATGACAAGGTTTTGAATTTCCTTTTTATTACTCATTTGTATTTGTTGTGCAGAGTTTTTGCTATTGACTTAAATTCGTTTTGATCAACTTGTATATACGTCCAGTTTCAAACTGATTACATCTCGTGTTTTACTTAACAGTTTTACTTAACAATTTTAGTAACGATTTTAGTAAGAGTTATCATTCCTCAATTCCCTCTCGAGTGAACGTGTATCTGAACGCCGTATCATATCCTCATTACCTTCTTGTTTTTTCTGACTATTGCAACGGTATGGTATCTCGCTGTTAACACTAAATGGAATGTGTTGTATGCAGATAACAAATGAATCCTGTGCAATCACCAGCCGCAAGGGCATCATCCTAAGCCCATGGGAAAGTAAGGCTTCAGGCAGTACCAATATTTTTTCGCTGATATTTAACTTCCGGGACGCCATACGCCCCAAACAGATGATGTACCACAATATTAACTTGTTATAAATCGCAAAACTGCTGTTAGCCGAATGAGAAGGGTTGTGCCGTTTTCGTCATAATCACATACTAGCTAGTTCTATTCGTAGTATATGAACTGGCGCATTTATTCCACACATTCTGTGCATAATACAACACAGACAGGGTGTGACACAAGTATGGACGAGTTTAATGTTCTGAAAGGGAATAAAGCTTATTGACCGTTATGTTTGTATCATTTCAAAACCATCTGGGGTTGATATGAACATGCTTACACATTTTACTGTGAAATATATTTAATTAGGTTACAATCCTCATCACGTGTATATATTAGTTTAAAGGTTACAATAGTGTGTGTTCTTCAGGGCAGCTGGTTTAATATGTACCACTGTACTGATTGGTTGTTTGGCCGCTTCATCGGACAGATCTCGATTAAACATGGAAGACCCACGTGTTCAAAAGTCTATCCACTGCTTTCAGATTTCAAGACATTAAAAGAAAGAACTACAATTAACATAATATCTTCAACTAATGTTGAACTCAATTGAATACAACAATGAAACTGACCGTTAAACGTGACTGTTTGCCTGTGTGTAATGCTGATGCAACTATACCGAATAAGTATAAGCTACATCAATTAAGATTCGTCACGTAATATGGGCGTAACATATATGTAAAGACATAACCGACACTAGCTTTCAGTCGTATTATTTTACCCTTTTTGCTGTTTTTTATGTGTCGTTTGAAGACGGTTCTTCTAAAAGCCTAATATAATTAGTGTCTCATAACAGTGTAGAATTTAGGTTGAGTATAAGGATTACAATCCCTTACATCAGTCCACAAACCTTTGGTTAACGTCAAAACATCAACCACATGAGATAATTAAAGTCACTCTATGAAGCAAAATGTATTCTGAGTCATGTTTAACCCACGTGGCTATGTCTCACAGTTTTCATTTACACAATAAAAATCATTTACAAGATTATTTTGGAACATGCCTTTATTTAAATCTAACATGTACACCCCATGTATTGTTGTTTTATAATAGAGATCCAATCAAATGCTTACAGTTGTATCTAGTCACTGGCTAAGACCATCGATCAGACCATTCGTTACACATGTGTCTAGTTAAAACACTCCAGCATCTAAGTGCCAAACGTGATCTTGTAAATTGCATTACGGCATATCCATATTTTGGGACTACAATAATCTATACTTTTTGTTGAAGACGGGATCTATCCACACGTGTTCAAATAGCCCGGATATTCAAATCGGTGTCTAGACTACCGTTACATATCACTTTGGTAAACATAGAAATCAAGTGGAAACCTGGTCCATTTTGGTTTTCTGTTGTTTGTCTTCCGCAAATTAAGTACAACTGCTAAAAAAAACGATATTGGATTGAACGTGACATTTACTTGTCTTCCATTATACACATGCTGATAGTTTACCAAGCAAGACCGTGTCAATGACGAGGTGGCCATGTTAGTTTAACATATATCACACGAACAGCCGTCAGGTTATAGACAGGTGTTTTATCTTATTAATGTACTAGATTTAATATTGGTGAAATGAAGACATCTGATTGAAACAACCGTGTGTCGCACAAGTCATCAGTGTGTTTAAGTTCCAGTTTTAATACACAGTTTTAACTTCTCTTTTTGGTATTTAGGTTTGTAAGTCAAATGATCAAACGTGAAGTGAATACATCAGTCTGGTCACAAACCTGATGATCTGTAGGCCTATTTAACTGCTTTTAATGTGGGGTATCCTACTATTCGCATTAATTTAGATACAGAGTTCTGTATCTCTATAGTCTACCATACAATATAGCTTAAATTAGTGATACAGAGTACAAGTGCATATAACTATTTAATTTCGAGTTTTTATCACTTACCAGCTTTTATGGCTTTAATTATTACTATCCAATAATATCCCAGAGAAAGGTAGCGTATTTCTGTGTTAATTGTAAGTTTATACTACTTGTGTATCAGCTGTAGTTGACACACAATCTATCTTAAGCGCCGTTTATTAAACCTCTGGAAGAGATTCAATCCCTGCAATACCCGCTCTCTACTACCTAGCATAATGTGAGCAGGTGTCATTCTCAGAAACTGTTTCGGTATTTTGCCGGATATATAGCAGATTTTTTGTTCATCAAATTTAATGACGTACATTATCTGTGTTTTATAAGGGCTTTCCCGTTGACTTCCGTTGCGTAACCTGTTGATTATATTATATTATTTTTATTTGGCTGTAACCGGAGTTTGTTTCAATCCAAATGTGCAAGAGCAATAATTAGTTAGCCTACAATGTTGATGGAAAGAGCATTAGAAAGCAAGAACTACAGCACAATGATCTGTTATCGAAAAAGTTAACCTTCACGAGCTATTAGTTAGTGGTTGACATTGCAAACAGAATCCAACATTTATATTATTCTCAAATATTATGCAAGATGACTTAAATTAAGTATTGGCAGACTGTAAATTATGTTTGTTTGATTGGGGTTTAACGTCGTAGTCAAGGGTATTTCACTTATATGACGACGGATTGTCCACTTTAAACTGCACCTTGACTGATTACGGCTAAATACCGGGATGTATTATGTATTCACATTCCGCATTTGTCAATATTAATATGTTTTGCGGACCTTTAAAACCAACAAAAAAATCGTGAAGGAGGGAAAGTCATGAGCTATCTATAACCATATTAATATACATGAGCATTGACAACTATCCAGCTCACCAGTTTTCCGGAATCGTTACGGAAACGGACGAATGAGGACAATACCGAGTACCTGATTTTATGTGGATTAGGCCTGGATACGGTCTAGCTTCAAATCCCTGTATATCGTTATCCCAATTGTAAGTTTATATTACCTGTGTATCAGCTGTAGTTGACACACTATCTATCTTAAGCGCCGTTTATTAAGTCTCTAATGGGTTAGAAGAGATCCGATCCTTGTAATATCAGCTCTCTACTGCCTAACATAATGTGAGCAGGTGTCATTATTAGAAAGTAGTTCAGTATTTTAAACGAAGCTCGTTTCAATCCACATGTGCTAGAGCAATAGTTAGTTAGCCTACAATGTTGGTGGAAAAGTCAGTGGAAAGCAAGAATTACAGCACAAGAAGCGGTTATCGAAAACATTACAAACCTTCCTCCCCCACCTAATCGATTGTATTCGTTACAAGTCAACAATATTACCATGTTATATCAAACGTTTGGTTGTATCAATTAGTTCACATATCACAAGGGAGATCTGAGCTGCCTTGTTATGATACTTCATGTGTTGTTTTGCCTTTTAAACAAGTCTGTTTGATTTCCCTCTCACAATTACACAGATATCATCTGAGGACCGCATCGACTTACGTTCATATTGTAGCACTATTCCATTAACGGTACGCCATACAGATTTTTTAATTCCAGAGCATGATCGATTATTCTATTTCACCAATCAACCTTCATGTTTGAAACAAGAAATGAGGCATGAATTATGAGTTTTAAAATAAACGAACAACATTGGTGTCATTATTGTAGTGAAATGTGCAGCAGGAACTGACAGGAAAAGATGTTCAAGGTTTATCGATACACAACAGAAACCAAAACATCAAACATTCATAGTGCTATAAACGTTGAACCATTAGTTGGTGGTTGACGTTGCAAACAGAATCAAACATTTAAATTGCCCTCAAATAGTATGCCAGACGATTCAACTGCATGATTGTCAGATTGTAGAGACATCAGCATTCGTCGGCAAAATAATATCTAATTACGGTTTGCATGGATAGGATTTGATTTCGTACTCTAGGTTTGTTTCAACTATATGGCGACAAAACGTCCAGTTGACACGGTTCCTGGCTTAAATATGCTAAAAACTCTCCTATCAATACGTTCTTTCACGATAAAAATTGCGTTCCATGACGACAAATCTTGTATACCCTCTCTATATTGTCGCGTCTCCTTGCGATATTATAGGGATCCCTCAGGATAATTGACCAATGAAGATTGACTCCGCCCATGTTCTTCATTTTCACGCCAGGAAAATGAACTAAATCTTTCCAGAGCTTGGTCCAGTATTTCGTCTATTACAGACATTTCATTCATGGATAATCTATTACAGACATTTCATTCATGGATAATCTATTACAGACATTTCATTCATGGATAATCTATTACAAACATTTCATTCAGTTTTTATAATGACCAGGGGATACATGTTGTAAAAGCTCAATGTAAGATGAGTTTTATATGTAATCAGAACTTTGAATTAATTTACCTTGTTTGAGTAAGGATAGTATTATTTAAATACACCGTAAGTCCATACTTTGCAAAAGATGAACATAATATCCCAAACACGGCGAATTATTTTGTTTTGCTCTGTGTAGATAAGGGATTGACGTCTTCATCACGACAGCCTCGTGGTTTAGAAAATAGTTCACCATCCAATGATATGAATTAAATTTACACTCGTATGTATTCTATGCTCTAGACATTATCATGAATGTTTAATTGAAAGTGTAAAATGACTTTAAGCGGATACTGAGATAATACGAATTAAATATTCTTCAGATAGTTGCGACATTGATTAAAATGTTGTTCGTTTTGAAGCATTTTCGCCATTTTTAGGACCCCTAGCGTCGGTATTCACTCGGGAAAGCCAGAGTGTTCTTCTGTCAAATATCCTAACGAGCTAGAGTGTATGTCTTTGCTGAATTGTTCCGCTGCTAATCTTCAAATATGTCAATATTTTGCTTGAAGACAACATACTTCCCTGGATCTGAGGGTCGTGGGTTCGATTCCGGGACGGGTCTCAACCTGCAAAATTTTCTGAACTAAAATCTGTTCAAACTAAGAAAGTGTTATCCCAAAATAACGAAAAATACTGTAACATACTTCCCTGTTCGAAGCACCGTATACATTTTAGATAACTCTGGAGACAATATTTTGTGATGTATCACAAAAATGACCCATCTTTCATGCAGTATGAAGGACTGGGTTTAAATTATAGTCCAACAATCCAATGCGGCCGCTGAGTTCGCGTTCTGTTGACCGTCATTGTAAACAACACTAACTGGATAGCAGCACATATATACTCAACACAGCAATAATGTGGGGCTATAGGTCGATCTTTGTCAGAATCGTGAAGATTATTCATCGCCGGCGAACCTTCCTTTATGTCGCATATTACTCTAAAATGTTAATTTAGAGGCCTCGGGTGCTGAAGAAGAGTGATTTCTTACATTTATACACATACTGATTTTCGGTGTAATACACTAGCTAGAGTTGGGCAATCCTGTCAAGTGCGTAAGCCATTGTTGTACACTTTGAAGTGTACATATTTGAAGGACTGGTGTTTAAAGACATACGTGGAAAAGATATCTCAGCTCTGTGACGTACGATCAATTTAATAAAATGACTAATGAAATTATCAATGATAACCACTGAACTGCTAGAATTCGGAAAACCATCATTTTTGATATTTCAGCTATGAATCCTATATCAAGCATTCATTAAACAGATAATGGGTTTATCTATTACTGATAATACAGTAACGACGAAACGATTTCTTCAGAATAAAGCTATATATGGACAAAAACTAGTATTTTAAATGATTTGTCATACGTGGCTAACTGGATAATGCACAATGGTGTCCAAATCGTGGGCGCTGTTAACTTCCCTAAGATTGAATCAAAAGTGAAATCTGTGCAAAAACCACTCCCCTTGTCAGTCTTGATCATTGTGAGGAGTCTGGCGAGAGCAAACTTATTGCACAAAAATCGTTAGCCTTAATAGGGGCTATCTGTCCACCAATAATCAAGGCGAACGTTGAGCCCATGCATGTGCCTGGAATTGTGCTATATTGGATATATTAGTCCATTACCTACATATTCATATCAATACAATGTACCCGAACTCACAAAAACAGTTCCAGTTTGTCAAACGATGAAGCACAAATCTATCATATCATTGAAGCAGTAATATTATAATAATGTGCCTTACATGAGCATTGTCATTTCGCTGATTAGTATTTTATATCCATTCAAGTCAAACCTTTGGACAAAACGTATAATAAAAGAAGTTATGTTCCTTAACATTACAAAAGAGTCAATATCAACTGCTTTCTAAGATAAGAGTATTTTAAACGTACAATGTGTGAGACGTCTCGGAATTTGCCAGCTCAAGAAGATTGATATCTTCCAATACGTTTACATGTACCACGGTCTATGGGAATAATTCTCAATGACAATACTCAATGGTTTTTCCTGATATGGTCTGTCCATTGGCTCTTTTACGCACGGTTAATCAAAGATCTTCACAGATCGTACCTATGGTTTTTTCTCAGAAATTGTTCTTGTAGGCTCTGTTGAAACAAGATCACAATAGATCGATTCCAAAGCTGTGTGAATAAGGAGATACCGCTACAATGCTCGTGTAAACTAGACATCCTTACTTTATTTCGTTGGTGGATGGTGAACCGGACTGGTCTTTAAAAGTTTATTATCGGTCACGGAGAGGAAATATGCTACAACTTTGTCCTGGAGTCGGATTAATTGAAGGTGTCCACGCAATCGCAGGTAAAGCACCGATGGCTTAATCTATGGCAGCAAATGTGCCCTTCTTTAGATGCTGCTGACTGACGGGGTCGCATGGTCGGAGAAAATCTGGCGCAACATTATTGATCTGTATCCATAACTCAACAGTTCACTTTGGGGTAGTCTGGCTGGAGATTATAGATTTCTGAGATTATTCCAAAAGTACTGTCTTAACCAGAACCCTTTCATTTGAGATTCACTCCAAATATGACAACCAAGTTTATGTCCTGCATGCTATAGCCATGCAAAATTAAGTGTTCAAAAATATATATATACAAATGTATTCAAAGATAGAATTCATATTATATTTCTTTTAATATCCCATTTATTATATATGGTATGTACATTTACTACCCTGTTCGTTATGAAACTCAACATAGGGGAAAAACGTGTGTATACAGGTCGGACATGAAATCCAAACGGCCAATGGATTGAAGTAAAAAAAAAGATGTTAGATAGATAACAATGATATGCCTTAATGATTTTGTGAACTGTTGGGTCATTCCGTGTCTTTTCAGTATTTTATCAGACAATCTAAGTGTAAGTGAATGCCCTTTGAGAAAAGCTTTGAATATCTCTTCGCTGTAGTGGTAAAAGACACACTCACACAATAACTCCGTCGATTCGATGAAACCATTCTATTCCATTTTCAGAAAACAGACAAAAGATCTGCCTCAAGGGAAAACGTAACTTACGCAGATAAAGAAACGCAAATTAATAAACCCACCACTTCATGGAAAGACTAATCGAAAGTCCTATTATACTGGTCTGAATACCAAACACTTCCATGAGTAAAAACCAGTAACTTTGTAGAGGGCCCCTAACTAAATAAAATTGCCTCCAGCGCAATTCATGTCACAAAAAGTAAGACCATTCTTTTATGTGAATTATTTTGATTCAAATTGGCAAAAATGTGTTTTTAGGTTGTTGTTTATTTCACAGAATAAATACTTTGGTCCTGTGCCTTAAATTAGGGGATGTGATAGAATTTGGCTGAGGGCTTCATATTCCTGCATTTGGTCATGCTATCGTGTAAAAGTGATAGAAATCTCTTCCAATTAAAAAATACGTACAGAAACCTGTCATAGAAAAATATATTAATTTAACTTCATTTTGATATTTCTACTAAAGAAGTGTTGAGATGACGGGTGTATTTGTGACAATGGGTGTTGAGAACGGCACTATAAGTCTTGTAATTGGGGAAAGAATTTAATGTCAAAGCATTCTGGGATTATCAGATTGAAAAGAGAGCCGTTAACGACTACACTGGTTCCATCCGACTGTGCAACAATCCGGACCATTCAATATGAATTATATTTGGATCCTAATAAAAGGAAATCGCCTAAAAATATATTATGCAGGTGATCATGGGCCACTTCGGGTCATCCCGTAAAGCGACCAGGCAACGACACAGATTCAATTTGTGTCGATATTTTGTTTAACAACTCACCAATTTAGGAGGAACATTCAATGTCATATTATGTAAGATATCATGTTTATTCAGATTATTTCACATGCAAATATAAACAGAAATCTGAATCGGATCAAATCAGGATGAAAAGAACTAAATACAGAAAATACCCAGAAAACATAAGAAGAAATTATTTCGCGTTTGGTGCTTCGTTAAGAGGCTGTAAATCTAGTTTCGCGTTCACAAGGATTATTGATAAAACCGAGTTTCCTTTCGTGTGATGACTATTGGTTTCAGTTTAATCTGCGTTTATTCAATAAAAAGAATACATTAAAATGTTTTATGACAAATCCTGACAGAATGGAACATCTGAGCCGTGCCATCCTCCTCTGTCTCGCTAGAAAACTTACGACAGATGGTTGAGTGCCATGGCGACAGTGTGACTATCCTCACCTAAACACAGCTGACGGGTTGGGTATAGTTCAACTTATTAGGCAATCTACTATCAATAAATGTATCTAACACAACTATTTACAGATATAATTATTCTGTTCGGGATGCGATGTTCTTTATGTGACCAAGATTAAACGCCATTTAAGGAGTCTTGACTTATTCCAAGTCCTAAATCTACTCTGCTATAAAATTAAGTTTATTAAATTTGAACAAGTGAGCATTTAATGTATTTTTGTGAGTTTTGTAGAGATCTTGTTTGTTCCTCAATAGGGCCTCTCCATAGAGAAATAGTGGCAGTTTAATTTACACAATGTAATAAAGATAAATGGATTACAGATAAGGAACAAAACACAAAGCATTGTTTGTATTTTTTGAGTAATCAGTTTACGAACCTGGTTCTCTGCAGACCTCAACAGAGTTCTACATTAAATTGTCTACCACCAACAATAACAAAAGTAATTTACCA
>JARDVA010008241.1:0-13273 GCA_030265315.1 Mopalia swanii
CTACTATGTAGTTTAACTTTGAGAGAGCTTGACATTCCATTATTATTTAATCATTTTACGTCAAGTACACATGCTTTTAAACGTTTCTTTAGTTTTTCGGTGTTTGAGCCGTACATGACAAGTTAAGATGCCATGACTAGCCAATCCTTTTTTATATAAATGAAGTAAGACGTTTTACTAAAATTCATTTTAATTCTCAAATTCAGATTTATTTGGACTAAATTGCAGTGACCAATTAGGCTTTCTCTTGTCAAACGTTTAATCACTCTATTGTGACATCAACATGATTATATCAAAACAACCAAGAGCTGTTGGCTTTAAACTTATAGGTGTACCAATGTCCACTTTAATCACATATGCAATTATATCTTCCCTCTTTGGTCGAGAATATACTGCAAACATGCCGCAAATACTGGGGCTTCTATGCCAAAGACAAGGGTCTAGCATGATTGGTCTTACATGCCTGGGAGGGAAGAGCCAATTCCCAGAAGACAAGTTTCTCATGACAAACAGTACCGGGCTACGAACCATGAAAAACTCGGTGGTATTAGATTGGAGATTTACCCAATACGTGTCACCGTTACAGTCACGTTTCGTCGATTTTACAGACATTCATTTTGTCTTCCTGAAATATCGCCAGATGCCATATCCGGCTTATCATTAAGAGTATCGTTGCAAAGCACAAAACCTAACGCGTGGCAAAGAGCCTAGAGCCGATGTCTGCTTGTTTATATGTAAACCAGTGTTGCGTGATGCGAACAACTTTATTGAAACGCCCTCTCGGCTAATCTAATAAGCAAACATGCCCACAATAGCAATTACTTCACGGGATTTGACAATAGCAAGAAATAGCTTTATTGAATTATAGCTACAGGGACTTGGGCTTCACTGTGACCTCCTGCACGTATTCCTTACAAATATCCGCAATGGTTTGTATTCCTTAAACGCATTTAAATAGGTAATCTCTTATACGTTTTGAACGACATTGTTAAGTATAGGTAATCTCTTGTAGGTCTACCCCCAAGAAACCAGGACGCCGGTCTATCAGGGGAGATTTCTATGGCGGGCCAAGTGCGTCATAAGTCGGCACTATATTACGTGCGTGTTTTAAAATTACTGGACAATTCACCAACCAATCAAATCGCCTTCATAGAAAAGCATTTTTTATTATTTTTTATTTCACGTTACAAATTGTGTCTTTAAATAGTATTCGCACGTTAACGGTATACCTCATACATATACACAATGCTTTGTCTTTCTTACATGCACTCAAATATGCTTCTCTCATACCAGAAATCCATTAACTAGAAGTAAGAAACTCTGTATTAGATAGAGTAGACGTCATCGTTTTCATCGCCCATACTATAAGAGACGGCATGTTTGTAGTCAACTCTGAAGAGCTATGCTCATAATCGGTGGTTATAAAATGTTTTGAGCACGTACTCAGCTGAGTAATTTGAACCCAAGTAAATACAAAGTTTATGTTGCTTAAATTTTGATCATCTTCGGTGAAACATATTGTCAAACAAACCCCATATTTTATAACTTTAATGAGTATTTACAATTAACTTATTTTGTTAGCGCGTCAATTAATTGAATCATTTCAGAAAACATAAGAAATAACTGTTTCCATTTTGCACCATATATAACGAAATACACATTTCAGAAACATATAAAATATGTTTCAACACAAAGAACTTGCAGCGATTGCCTTGTAAAACATATAGTGACAATATAAACCAAGTGATGAAAACCAAAATGAAATAAATAAGGACTGTTATAGAATATGCGGTTGCTTGATACATCTTACTATGGGGAAAGAACGTCTGCATCAGACAAATCAATATACACAAACTTATCAAATTAGCATAACTTGGATACATCGACATAAAAGTGTAATCGAATCCGCACATACCGATATATGAAATCTATCTTAATAAGCCATGAAGACGGCTGTTTCACAAGCGATAAAGCAGAATTTCAGCTTTGCGAGAAGGAATAATAATGACAGATCAGGAAAATGTGGGATTGAGCTGCCGATAAAATCTGCAACCAGACGATTCCCAACTTTCCTGCCAGCGCCACAATTGTCTGAACTTAACCAGATGTAACTAGATCATACAATATCGATTCTTGTGTGTGGATGGCACTGCGTGAGACAGTCGGAAGATCAATAGCAGAACTAATTGTTTTAAAATCAGACAAAAATTACAGAGATGTTAGGATAGCCACAAACTGGGCCGAAACCCTATTGTTCATTTGAGGCTTTTGCTAAATTATAATCCTTCTTTAAATATACTTGCACGTTAATGCACAAAGCTGAAATTTATTTTGTAGGCATTGTCCCTTAATTGCTTAACATTAAATAATATACGAATACGTATAGACAAGTTGTGCTTAAAACACAAAAACATGAAATGTAATTCCGAAACTCTCTTCCTTTTATATTTTATCGGAGAGAAGACAATTTTGCTGCCTCCACCGGGATTCGAACTCTGGTCCCTGGTTAGCAGGCTCAGTGGTCTGATCAGAACTCTTGTATATATGCATTTCTCTTCTTTATTTACAACAGTTTCTACCCGCCCCTGAAGTCATTGCTGTCTTGGACAAGTTGCAGTACATAGCCTCGTTCCACGCGACTTTAAACAAAGACGGTGCTTCGTACATTCGAGTACTTCCGATCGCCATAGATCCAAGCATCGTCAATGCGGTCAAACATTGTATTGACAAAGCACCAAGAGGCTTGCAGCCGTGCCGGGGTTTAGTCCGTCTGTTGCCATCAGTTATAGCCTATACGTATGGCTCCGAAAATCGCGGGGTTGGTTTTTAAAAGGTTTTTCCCGGTTTTCCATGCATAAATCCACGCAAGGAACTGTGAAAAGGACAATCCGCCAGGCGAGCTCTTTGAGACGCAGAGTAGGCTCCCTTACACCATTATATAAAAAATGATACGTTAATTCACTGCATGGTTTATTAATCAGTGGATCCTTCAACCAACTGACCATGGTTACCAATATGCGTGTAGAAATACAGAATTTAACACGAAAATATTAACATGCTACCATATGCAGAAGTCTTGATTCTGAGTTCTGTATCTCTAAAAGATTATCATTGGCTTATTAATATATACAGCGTTTTATACAGAGAGTGCATATAGCTGTGTAATTTCAAGTTTTTTCACCTACCGGCTAGTATGGGTTCATTTAGTACTGTACAACGTTATATTTGGTACACTGAACTTTCTGACACGTTTTATATATGGAGATGAATTTCTTTTTTCTTTTTCAATTTCCACCGGCCCCCTGAATTCATTTTGCAGTATAGCCGCGTCCCACGGCACGCGACTTTAAACCAAACCAGTCCCGAAAAACTAATATATGTTGTTAACTTAATGATAACATATTTTGATAAAAAAATATATCCCACTTGTAGAGAAACAGATCAATTCTAAAAAGAGACTTTTTTGACTGGGTGTTCGACTTTTCCATGACATCATTGGCAGCTGACTCTTAACTGTGGCATACTTAACCGAAACATTTGTTGAAACTAGTCTCTCTTTCTTCTTAGCTATTTGAGTTATTATTCAAAATAATGGACATACACTTTTTATAATGTTACAATGCACTTGTAATGTGTATGAAATGTGGAGATTGTATCTGGTGTAGTTTTCTTTCAAGCGACCAGTTGACTATTCCAACAGCAGTTCACGATTCAGTTACCAATTCGCAATTCAGTTAACAATTTTCCGTTTCCGACCTTTTTTCCGCACATTTTTTTTTTTTTGCAGATGTGGCCGTTGCATCTGTGTTCCAAATCGTAGCCCTGTGCAATTCAGATTTATTAAGATATACGTCATTTTTTATTTAAATAACATAAATATTGACTGCTATGTATATTTGTACATACTCTTATAAATGTGTATTCTTGTCTGTGTTCAATCCCATGTTTTCGTCTAGTCTCACCTCACTAATATGTTAATAATACCAATAATTGGGATAGAGCAAGTCCAACAGGACTTTATTCCCGCCTAACTCAAAATGCAACCATTTTCTTATATGGATATATTTTGGTGAATAAGTGAAATGAATGAAATGAATTGTGATCTGTGAACTGAATTCTAATATCACAGACATGTCAAACGGTCTAATTCTGATTGACACCAAATATAGAACCCAGGTCACACCCCACTGCTAATAAATGCACAACTTTAATAATTTGGTTCAAAGTGTAAGGAAAACGAGATAATATAACAGTGTGGCGCGCACATTGTCAGTCTTGTATCATATGAAGCCCAATGGTCCTTATCGGCCATCATATACTCGTACCAGAACGATAAACCAAATTTCGTGTCCTCGCATCTTTGCGTCCTCGCATCTTCGCGTCCTCGCATCTTCGCGTTTTCGTCCCCGCAACTTAGCTCCCTCGCCCTCGCAACTTCGCTTCATTGCGGTCTTCGCGTCTTTGCCCTCGCAACTTTGCATCCTCGTCCTCACAACTTCCCTTTCTCGTCCTCGCATCTCCGCATCCTCGCGGTACCAAAAAACCACGAAATGTGTGGTTAGCGCCTTGAATCCTTCCGGCCATCATACAGATATTCAGTTTGTGAGAGAGTGGACAAAATCGAACCCTAGCGGCGACTTTAATATCGTCGATAATGGCACCACCGACCGATGATCATCTTTGGGACTCTCACAAACATGAAACTCATGTGCGAAATTGAACAACTCTTTTGTGATGGCACCTCTTCTCTTCTTCACAATTTATACAATCCAGGACTTTGTCAACAACCAGCCCTTTTGCCAAATAAGTCACAATGCACATATTATATTCATGACTGTGTGGAGCGGATGACCACCTGAAATTGTTCATAAAGTCTGCAACTGAAGAGCTATTTCCAAAACGCAACAAACCCATTTTCACTATTTCGACAAAAACATCACTTTCTAGATAGGCTCGCATTGGATTTTGCATTGAATCCACAGATGGTCAATCTCCTCTAAGGAAATTGTATTCGTATTGTGAAAACCCGAATACATCATATAGGGTAGGAACCTATTCTTGGTAACTGGATTTATTGTTATTTGCTATTTATTGCGTTCTGGAAAAGATGTCTTTCAATGCATTCTTGTACAGCAGTCATATTGAGGTGTTCTATGCTGGATCACATTGAGTTGAGTAAATAACGTGTTTTTTTCAAAGTCTACTTCTGCTTACGACATACACCCCTAGTAGGGCTAGATGTCGCATCTATATTGACTGTATATACAATGCAACAAGATACGTATTCGCGTCTAAGTCCCTCGTTAAACAGCTGTTAGTGACAAAACCGGTTCAGCGATCATGAAAAGAATGTCACAGATAACATTAAGACTCATTGGATACATCTGTGGTCAACATGTCAACCTAATTACACGTTAACACGCAACTATTTCTAATTAGTCTCTTTATATAGCTGCCGACAAAAATATGAAACCTAGCGGAAATTCTGCCCAGTACTAAATTTGAGGCTCACAGTTAATCCTTTGTCTGTGACAACTTGTGTGATCAATTATACAGTGTTGCCCCCAGGGTGTCGGGCAACCAGCTGGAATCCATAGAGTAATTTCCTGGTGCAATTATCAGCTCTTGTCACTGTTAATTTCACCTTCGCTTTGACGCCTCTTCCATCAGTCGGTAGATTTATTGAACCACACCTCAATCACAAATTATTACCTCCGTTAAAATCTTGGGATTCTACATCTGAAAGCGGAATTTGCTTTCTGCAAACAGTCATACACTCGTATTAGCCACAATAGTGTATAAGCGCTAACAGGAAACGAGGTGTCCCACCAGAGCCGTCTTAACAGTATCATATACCCCTGGGCAAAGCAATGAACTGGGGCCTATTGGGACACGTGTGTCCGAACGGGGTGTCCCCCTCCCTTAGTTGGGAAATACATGGATTTGGGATATTGAAATGGTGGCAGTTTAGATAATACCAACACTGAACTTGTATTTAATTGCAAACATAAAAGGTTGCTTCTCACTATTACTGACTGCTAACTACTGTTTTGATTAATAAGGAAATAAAAAGCGTGATATATTGAAATATCTTGGATATCTCCAAGAATTGATTAAAATCGTTTAATTGAAAATATGATTTACAGAAAAGTTCAGCACCTGGAGAGCAGTTTTCCACATCGACAGTAGACATTTATCTGAACTAGAATCTGTTCAAAGTAAGAATGTCCTCATCCTAAATAACAAATATTCTGATAGTTTTTTGTTGGCTGTAAACCTCGTCTGCATCACTGTTTTATTTCACTAATACACAAATATTTTGGAAGTCTTCATCAGAAAATGTCTGATCAGAAACATTTACAAATGTGTTTGTATAAACTGTTTGCTTTTTCACGCTGATTGTTGAAACGTTTTTTTGATTAACCTCTTTTATGCAGGTCCTGTTTTCTAACCGTCCTTACCACGTTCTTTGTACATTTAATTGAATGTACAATGGACAACCATGTGTTTTACGTCAAGATATGTTTTCTCCACTCACAAGTTATCAAAAATAAACAAAGCTAAGCCTGGGGGCCCTAAGCACGTGGGACCCCTGGACAACTGTCTAGCGTGCCCATTCGTTAAGACCACCCTGAGTCCCATTGATTTATATCATTTTAGCGTAATGTTCTATATAGGTCATTGATATCTAATTCGTTCAGAAAAAATTTCCTTTTGCCGAAGAATTTGTCAATTATATGCAATTAACTAGACTATAGATAGATCTAACAGTTGCTGCAGAAGAAAAAACTATGCAAACAGCCTGATCAAGTATTTTACAACACAATAATGACAGTTGATAAAAACAATCCAATTCCTATCACCAGAACGCCTAAAAGGTTCGCCTACACTGAAGCGCACAAACGTTGTCTTGTAGTTCATTTTATTGAACCTTGAGCCATTTTGCCAATTCCATAAATAGAGTAACAGTTTTAAACAATTTTCAATTTTAATCGATACAATTATAAGAGAAATGCACACTACTTATTTTGTATGGTGTAGTATTGTTACGCGATAACGGATTAAGGGACATTTGGACTAGATAAAAGCGGCACAATTTCGTTTCTTTTTCGCATGACTAAATATAGTAACATGCGCTCAAATAATCAAATAAACTTTAAATGAAAACACAGAAATTCAGGACCAGTGATACCAAAGTCGTCCAACCATCCATCCATTTGTTGAGACTGTCAGATGGCATTATCTGAAAATTTTAACTTAACCGTATCATGGCTTCCGTTCATGGATTTTCGATTTCTCACTGACGCAGAACCAACGCTCACGGGAATGACATTGACATATAGACTCATATACATATATACGTTTCAAACGTCAATTCCAGCGTATGTGTGTGTACGCTACAAAACTATTTATTTTAACTTACTGTTGTCTTTTAAAATATTGGCATAATGGCATAATGGTTATAAAAATAATTGCACATACATATAATCCGAATTGGCATATCCAGAATGTATGGTGAACGAAGAACAATTCGAAAGGTTTCATGAAATGGCAAAGTTAATGCATTTATGGGGGTTGCAAATTTATGGTGAGCGAAGAAAAATATAAAAGGTTTCATAAATGGCAGCGTAAATGCATTTTTGAGTGTCATAAATTATCATTCTAAATCTCTTTTAAATGCCGCGTCCAGAGTTCGATAGTTTCATAAAAACATTCTTGACCGATAAGTGACAAACCCAGGCTCGATAATCATTTAAGAATATGTTGGTGGAATTCTCTACTGCAGATTTTTAAATGAAAAACTAGTTTTTTAATATGGCATCTATCAGCTTTGTTTCATAGCTTAAATGATTCGGTTTACTTATCCAGCCACTTAAACATGCTTCAGATATTCAACGAAAGGATGCAATGTATTGCCCTTTTCCTCTTAAATTGCAACATTGCTCGGTTTTAATAAAAATCAGCCATTGGAAGAACAAAACGTAAACCATTTAGTACAGAAATTCAGTGCAAACCGACCTCTTTTCCGCCATGCTGGTTTTAATCAGCAATACTGGAACATTAAGTTAACAACAGAATAAGGCTTCACATGAAATGGTTATGTTAATGTAACATTATACTCTTAGAGAAAACCGCCAGCATTGAAGCGATATGTTCGTAAGCACGACGTTAACCACAAATGAATGAAACAATGAATCAACTAATCAATCAATCAACCAATCAATCGATCGATCGATAAATCAATCGAGCAATCAATCAATCAATCTATGAACCAATCAATTAGACAGTCAATCAAACAATCGTTTTTGTTTTCTTAAATAGTATAAATATTCATCCACATTTTGGAATGTGTACAAACATACCCATTTATGATAAATAAAGCTTGACGGATTTATAAATTAATATGACATATTTGCCAAATATATCCACTTTATTGCATAGAATCACACCCGTAGACACATATCATAATTGACAAAACGAGTTTGTGAATAAAAAGGCCTGAAATTGAACACGGAATCATACATCACAGGAGTTATACACTGGGAACTGTTTAGAACTCGAAAGCTATCATTATTTGTCATTCCTTCCAAATACACATTCCGTGGAGGCGTATAAGGCACGGCTCTGTTTCTTAAGGAACAACTACTTTTATCAAATCGATGGTCTGTGGCAAATTGACTGCCTTTTTCAGTAACATAATCCGAAGCTGGAAAAGTCACTTTGCACAACTCTGGCTCAAATAACGGTTGAGTGAACGTGAATCCCTGCCGGACACCACCACCAGAGATATTAGTTTCATTGGAGCCTGAGTAATTCTGTAAAGTCACATTTCCACAAACTCCAGTGTGCAGTGACCCATTATGGAATCCCCTCAACTGTCTTTCCCTAGAGCGCATAGAATATTGACTCTCCTTACGATGAGCGCAGGGGACAAATTGCGTGGCGCTTGCAGGACACGAGTTTAGATTGCTGGATGTGATCTGTGGACAGCCAGAGAGCATTTTGCGCGGAGAAATCACGCACATTCCCTCGTGTTGATTAATATTCCTCTGAGAGCTGTCCATACAATTTCCTTTGATTAAGATAGGCGTGTCGCTGGTGACATCTGTACTGGGCACATTATGAGACACATCGAGGCTGTCACCCTGATACGAACCTGAAATGAACGTAAAGATGCACAAATTACAGTTTGGAAAAGCCAGATGATTAAAAAAAGCTAATAACACATTTTTGTCTTGGGGTTACAAAATAATTCACAATTTGAAACGTTTAAGATAAAGTTAAATAGACACATCATGCAAATATGATATGAGTTCGATTATTGCTTTTAACATTTACACGAAATTTTAAAGCCATCATGTCAAAATGATATGAGTTCGGTAATTGCTTCTAACATTTACACGAAAAGTTTTGTCTAAATTTTAAAGACATCATGTCAAAATGATATGAGTTCGGTTATTGCTTCTAACATTTACACGAAAAGTTTTGTCTAAATTTTAAAGACATCATGTCAAAATGATATGAGTTCGGTTATTGCTTTTAACATTTACACGGAATTCTTTGTTTAAATGTTAGACTTGTAATTGTAGTCGTATTTATGTTGCAATACAAAAGCATGGGATTATATACACGATAGTCGATATCACTCTAAATGAAATAGTTGACTATCTGTTTAGAAATTAAGTAACGTAACTATTCAAAAGATAGAGAGCTCTCAGTTTAAGGACAATGTGTTCAAGAATAGTGTCTTGACTTAGCAATGGAGGATCATAAATCTTCCAGCAAAGCAAGCAAAATATCCATATCTGACGGTTGTGTTAGTTTGGATAAAGTAATGGAATAATGGATCTCACGTCGGTGTCGTCATATATATGAATACGCCTGTGCACAGTATTAAACCCATATAGCATATACTATGTTCCAAAGGTTAAACATCAATAAAGCACATCAACACATTTATATGGTCACATCATGTTGTCTCGCGCCATAACATATTATGATTGGCTTAAATCATGTTAATAATTAACAGACTTTCCGTTACTTTGGGATAACACTTTCTTAGTTTTCGGTTGATTGCTTTATCGATTAATAAAACACGAACTCCTGAGCTTTACTCCGCGTAATTATTTACTATACGAGCTTTCGGACCACATGCCAGGGCCTTTCTCAAATGAATACAATCATAAAGTTCAGAAAATTTTACAGGGCGAAACACGTCTGGGAATCGAACCCACGACCCTCGGAGTTAGGCACCAAATCGCCAACAGTAAATGCCGACCACTTAGACCACTCAGCCTTCTGCAAAATAGAAGGTTAGCCAGCTGGAGTCTAGATAGCCGGCATTTACGATTCGGTGCCTAACTCTGAGGGTTGTAGGTTCCCGATTCCCGGAGGTGTTTCGGCCTGCAATCTGAACTGCAATCTGTTCAAACTAAGAAAGTGTTATTCCAAAATAACGTAAATTACTGTTATTATTCACGTTCTTAAAGACACAAAAAGTCATTATAATAATTGAATAAGTCTTTTTGAATTTTAAGATTGTATTCATTTGAGAAAAGCTCTTATATTATAAAAGGTAAATTACATATAAGTTAGCGGATACGTTCATATTTTCTCTATGTTATATGCGCGTGAAATGGTTTTATAACAAACCCGAAAAGTGTCAGAATGAATGGATCAGAGTAAAAAAAATTCGCACAATTTACCATATCTCTATATCGTCAGTATTTTATATTCTGCTAAGCCTACTTACCTTTACGTTGTTAATGACACTCTAACTGTCAAATATTTGTTTTTAAATTTCACAATTTTATTTCTAAACTTTAAAAAATTTCGAACAGAGGCAAGCAAAATCAATTTTTCTACAATAAAAATAAATCTTTTTAAGACTCACGCGTGGGTTTTTTTTTTTTTTTTTTTTTTTTTAAATTATTGCTTGAATATTTTATTGTATAGTGAATGTTTACGTGGATAAGCTCAGGAGTTCGTGTTATAATTCAAAAATATATCTATTCTGAATCGCATTTGAATGTAAAACAATTATCATTAATTTTCCTTTTAAAAACTTTACAGAAATGCAGTTTTGAAGTACCGGGTATCGGACTTTCTCTGATGCAGAGATCAATTTCTCCACATTATGAATTTGGAATGTAGACAAAATGTCCGATTTTGTGCGTTTGGCGAATAAAATGTCCTTAATGACGTAACATTTATTTACTATTTTCGTGATTTTCGACAAATATACTCATTTTTATTTCATTTTTCTACGCCGCTTATCAATAAATGATTAATGTTCAATACGACAAATACAGGGAAGGACTTATTGGTAAAACACGTTGTTATTAGTGTGAAAAAATATTACTCACCTAAAAGCTCATATAAATCCCTTTGTGACTTGACTAATAATGGTGTTGAATGGGAAGATTTATAACGACAAGATGTCAACGTTGTTGGTTTTCTGTGATGGGACAAACAAAACTGTTCCGAACACGATTGCCTGCTGTGGTCGGGGATGTCAGTGGGGACTGTTTGCCGGGCTGGCATAAGAGCTGGCTCCGTGCGTCCGTCACTCGATAGTCCTGGGAATTTCTTCATGTCCAGCGTATAGCGAACGTTAGTATCCACGTTTAACGGGGTTAAGAAAGCACTAGGTATATCCAAGAAAGACACGAGCATCGTGATGAAAAGTAACAACGGGCGAAATTCGCTCAATCCAGCAAACGATGTATCTGGTAAGCGGCCGCTAGTTGTTCTACAAAATCTTAATATTGCTTACAAAATTAAATAGTACACAAGCTAATATAAACAGCTGTGAACATCACTCGCTATTCAGTTGAAATGCCGTGACCTTCTTTACGCATTTTTGCCAGCACACAATTTATGGACTGGTTAAGTTAACAGCACTTCATGATGCAGTACGGGAGATTCGATATATTAGCGTCCAGCTGAGTTTCGTGTCAATAATAGCCCATTCGTTCTTCTAAGAGCATAGGCAAGTAAGAGCTCTCTGCACCATCCGTCTTGTAGCGTGTGATCTAACAGCATCAGAACCGCTTTCTAAGCCCAACACGTCCCTTCCTTCGGGACAAGAATGACACGGTCGAGTGAAACACCCAACCTGGCCTATCCCCAGGGTGCCTATAGTAAATGTGCCATCAATTAAAGGGTATTTCAAACCGGTGGTAATGACGGGTGATAATTATAGAGGTGGCATGCTAAGTCCTCAGCGGAGGAAAGTAATCTCCACTTGTCATCTCTGATAGTGGCTATATAGTAGCGTTTGGGTGTTTTTGTGTGCTGCCTTTCCGGTGTCGGTCCAATGGATAGTCGTTATGCTGGTAGAATCAGCTGTCGGTACTTCGCTTTGACAAAACAGTGCTTTTGGCATTACAGCTCTAATTTGAATAGCTGCCCTATGAATATTTTACATAAACTCGCTTCTCTAGCCAGGGGCGGAGCAAAAATAAATTACGTCTATGGTAATCAAAGGAGGGGATCTGTGTTCTGTCGCACACCCGAGATTAAGCGCTTGCTGTCAAACCCTTACCATCCGGTCACACTTCACATCCCTGCACGACCCGTGATCTGAGCCACATTTGACAGAGGAAATTACCGCAAGGCTAATGTTTTCATTCTGCATAACATATCTAATATCACCTCATTGAGAAGACGTTTGCGACATAGCATTATGCTCCAACTAGGTTTTTATAATATATTTTATTCCTTTATAGACAGCAGATTCTGTCAGAAGTGTCACTAATAGAATAGGAAGAAATTTTACACGAAAGCGAGCAGGTTGACATCGGAAATGCTGAAAATAAATAGCATATTCGACATAACATATCAGTCGATAAGAACTGTACAATGCGAAATTTGTTTTTAAAAAAGCATGGATGACACTAGATTGAAAATGTTAATTTGTAATGAATGGGATGAATAAAGGGAATACGGTTTCATGGAACAATAAGCAACAATGGAGAAATGAAAGGAAAACATTCTAACAATGTTGGGAAACACAAAATCCGGAAATGTCCACGCTCATAAATCCCCCAATTCAATGAATTTTTATTTGCACATTTAACTGATTTATCATTGTCTTCCTAAATGTCTGCAGAAATACTCATCAGACAGTGTATGTTCTACTTGTTTCTAAATACCAAAAAGTAAAACTGCTTGATTATTGATTGATTGATTGATTATTGATTGATTGATTGATTGATTGATTGATTGATTGATTGATTGATTGATTGATTGATTGATTGATTGATTGATT